>JAEMUL010000185.1:0-12387 GCA_034510155.1 Eucriotettix oculatus | reverse complement strand
ACGCATTCCCTCTACACTAAAAAAAATCTTGCGCAAGCCTTTTCATTTCCGCATAACTACAACAACATCCTACCTAATCAGTTTAGCGTATTCCATCCTTTACCTCCTCCTCCTCCTTCTATTCCACGTACGTCCCTCTAATGCTAATTTTACGAGACCCTCGTGTCTTAAAACGTGGGCCCTATTAATCTATCCCTTTTCCCGGTCAACGTCCTCCATATTGTTTCGCTCTTCCCCTATTTTGCTTAAAAGTTCTTTATTAATGACTATAACAACCACCCAACTCATTCTCCTTTACCACCACATTTCAAAAGCTTGTATTGTTACTTACAAAGAGTCCAGAACTTGGGTTACAAATTTAACCACGTCGAAATTTAAATGGCGAACAGTGTCGATATTAATCATTAAAATTGAAATCGACTTATTGAATCTCGTAGTACAGTGTACTGTTTCGATGTCTTCACTTTCCTTTCTGGAATTCATAACATTCTCGGTTTTGCCTTTTAATTATATTTTTTGTTTACGTATTATTTTAACATTATCATAAATAATATTATGTTTAAATGATGTAGCGACAAGACAGTATTTGTTTAAGTATTGCTCTTAGGCATTGTTTGTATGGTTATATATTCTAGTATTAAGATTAGTTCCTGTGTGTTGTCAAATAACAATCCTATTATTTTTATGTTCTTGAGGTATGCCAACCTATTTTGCGCAAACCTTTTCATTTCAGCATAACTAGCACATCCTTAATCCTTCCTATTGATTGTGCTTTGCTTATTCCATCCTTCTTCCCACTATTGCTAATTCCCTCATGTTTCAAAACGTCGCCTATTAATCCTTCCCTTCTCCTGGTCAACGTTCTCTATATCGTTCGTTATTCTCCTATTCTCCTGTTTAGAAACTTCCACCCTCAGTAATACAAATCCACCCATCCCATCCTCATTTCAAAGGCTTGTATTGTTTTCCTGTCTGCAACTCCTATTGTCCACGTTTTGCACCCCATATAACTAACGCCACACTCCATACGAACATGATTTCCTAATATTCACACTTGTATTACCCGTAAGTTAATTCCTCTTCCTTGCTATCCTACTCTAGTTATTACGCTGCACACATAGCAGAATTGCCTTAACTTCCTTTAAAATATTCCTTCCCAATCTAACTAACAGCCTTTGTTACCCCGCTGTTTCCCATACTTACACTCCATTACCCTTGGTTTTCCCTCTATTAATCCTCCGCATATTGAACTCTTTCTCCAGGACCACGTTCATACCATTCGTTGTGGTTTCCAAGTCCAAGTTTCTGACTCTCCTAAACTACAATATCATCGGAAAAGTATAGGGTTTATATTTCTTAATATACTAATATAAACAAATGTAATTTCATTCCACCACAATTGGCCCATGAACTGATGTTAAAAGCTCCAATTAGGGTTTTTTAGATGGAAGGTGGACTGAGCTTCTCAGATATAATCTACTTCGCGTATTCCATCCTTGACCTCAATCCTCTGTTATTATTTTACAAGGCCCCCCTCGTGTCTTAAAACATGGGCTACTCCTTCTCTTAGTCAACGTCCTCCATATTGTTTCGCTCTTCCCCCCCTGTTCTGTTTAGAACTTCCTCGTTTGTGATTCCGTCCACATCATCATCATCATCATCATCCTCCTATAGCAGCACCACATTTCAAAGGCTTCTATTCTTTTCCTTTCCCGCAACTCCTATCGTCCCCACGTTTCGCAACGCCACGCTGCATACCAACATTTCCTAACATAAGTAAGTAAATTCCTCTTCCTTGCCTATCCTACTCTAGTTTTTATGCTGCCCAAGTATGATAATTCCTTAACTTTCGTCAAAATATCTCTTCCCCAATCTAACAGCCTTTGTTATTCCACTGTTTCCCATCACCTTGGTTTCTCCTCTATTAATCCTCATATTGAACTCCCCTTTCCCCTAAGAACCCACGTTCATGCCATTCATTATGGGTTTCCAAGTCTTCTTCTGACTCCCCCCCCCCCCCGATACTACAAATATCGTCGGCAATCCGTAACGTTTTTATTTCTTCTCCTAGCAGTCTGATTCCTTTTTCCCATATTCCATTTTAACTTTCTTTTTTTTTTTTTTTTTTTGGGTAACAGGCTACATGAGGGTGATCCTGAAACAGGCAACTCCCCTTTAATAGCATAGGAAGGGAATTGAAAAGGGGGGATGCGGAAGGTAGAGCAAGGTAGCCAAGGGTTAACTAGGGCCCCCGGGCTATGGTTTAAGGATCCTACCCTCGCGGTGTTTCACCTAAAGAGATGCAGGGAAAACCCTAGAAAACCTGCATCAGGTAGGTCGGGCATTGGCTGCTACTATTCTCACGCCCTTCCGAATGACGGGGGGAGACGAGTCTGCTGTGGGGACGCAGCATTCCCTTCTCCGTGTCTCCACCAGTTTCAGGAGGCAGTTGGCCGACTGACTGATCCAATGGGATCAGCGGACAGCTCTTGCCATATGCCCAAGGTCTTTGACCCCGGTACATATACCTCCTAAAATAGGTGAAGGTGTCTCGGCATGTGAGAACTTTGATAAAAAGTACCCAGAGAGAGAGAGTGCAGGAGGCATCCCCGACATGATCAGGTGAGCCCCGCAGTCACTCTGGGCTGAAGCGCCTGCGAGAAAACTCCCGCAGCGCCCTTCACTTCTTTAACTTTCTTCATCGCCTGTTCTATATGTAACTTAAACAGCCATGGGGGCGCGAGAGAGAGAGATTGCTGCTGCATCATCCTCCTTGTCTTACACCTTTCCTGATTGCATTTTTCTTTTTCTTGATCTTCAATTCTAATTTTACCAAAGAGATATATAACCATCATAGAGAGGCTGTTACAGCGCTCTGGGTGGCAGCAACTAACAACAACAGGGGGAGACAATCACAATGTCTACGGTCAAGAACTTTGACCACCGTATGTACTGTGTTAAATGACTGAAGGTTGAATAATCGTGTATTTTTGTGATTAAAATATATTGTTTTTCATCCTAAATCATGCCAAATGTGTGTTCAGCGTACAATTGTACTAATCGTAGTTCAAAAACAACTGGAATATCGTATTTTAAGTAAATATCATCATCATATTTTCACTTTTGACAGCACGTGTTTGTAACTTGGATATTTACCAAATTTCTGATCTTGGTGGTCCTCTAGAATATGCAAGCCCATGCTCTTGTTCTTATTATGAAAGTAGTTCTCTGTACTGTAATTAATGAATGTGTTTTATTTCGTTTAACCTTGATCCCTATCAACTTTCAACTATATTTAATGTCAGTCTAGATGCATTTAGATGTTACTTGTACAACGTACAATTGTAGTATGATTGTAAAAAAATTAAAATTTTAGATATTTGGTGTTGTAATCTTTATTATTATAGACTGATGAGCGAGATGCTTCATCATATGTCATCTAATAATTCGGCCATTAATAATATCAGAAATGACTGATTTAAAACAAAAATTATAAATTAACTATTATTATAAAGTTTCCTGTCAATGTTTACATGTTGTATTTAGCATTGTGTGACAACAGAAATAATTTACAATTTTTTTTAAGTGATGTGTTATATATATTATATGTAATGAAACACTTTCTAGCTGGTTTCCGCTCATTTGTAACTTTAATACATATGTATATATAGTTTTTAAATATTGATTTACGAGATACGCTTCCTGCACGTATTCCTAAGTCCACCTCAATTCAATGCCATGCAGCAGACGACAGGACATTCAAAAAATGGCGCCTGAGCCTTCAATTTGCTTCAAATATGGCGGCGCCTTGTGTCCAGCCAGTCTATGTTGTTTATATATATGTCTTTGAATTTTACTTTTGACTGACTGCCCTGTCTTGTGGTGTAGAGGTTATGTATAACCCTTGTTTGTTGATATTTTATTCCTGTGCTGTTTCAACTAAATACTGTGTTTATCTATAATAAAAAAAAAGTTCGGCTCTTAATTCATTTATAAAAACGTTTAAGTATCTGTTTTGCGTGTTACTTCGCCTCGCGACTTGATTCCTTCCTTCAGACGGCTTCCGCCATTTCGAGACGCGAGACGCGGTGTCGGCCATTTTCTTTGCCCCGGTGCTCGACTTCCCTGCCGTGACTTTGCACGACAACACAACTCTACGAAACAGAAGATATTACTAAAACAAAAAAAAAACATAATTATAACCGTACCGAAGACGACTGAAGCAGTTTACTATCTCATGTACGCAAAAAAAAAATTAACTAAAACAGTATATAGGAGAGTGCAACGTGAAGTAGAACGCAAGTTAAGGCTAGGTTTACACGCGGGCAGGGGCAGTGATGACTGCCAGAAAACGAGGGGCAGTGATGTCAGTAGCGTGTCAACATACGTCAGTGCTGCACTGACAACTGCCCATACATCGCTGAGCACTGCCTCGGTTTTCTTGGAGCGTGTGGACAGTGTGTCAGTCATGACTGGCCTAGACTACGCTGTCCTCATGGGAGGCCAGTCAGTGGCAGTTACGGTTGTCAACTATCGATTGTGAACGGTGAGGCAGGGCTGACTATCGATTGTGCGATGGTAAACAGTTTGTATTTTGCATTTTCAATACGCGTGCAGTTTGGTTTAGTGTGCGATTAGAGTAGGTGAATCTTTGTTGTTAACAGCGGCGAGTAGTTTGGTTCAGAAAGCATTTAGGATAGAGTTAGTTTGTTGCAACTGTGTATGAGCCTATAAATTTTTAGGTTAACTTTCCAAAAATTATTATTGTCCAGCCTCCAACGGCACAAACTTTAACTAGAAAAAAAATACGCAAAAGAATGATGTATAGCTATAAACATACTACTTACTATCACACGTGATGAAAAATAATTCATTTCGTTTTGTTCAGTAATTGACACCTTTAAGGGGAATAAAACAACAAGTAATAGAAACCGAGGCAATTAAACACTGAAAACCAGCTTCAAAGAACAGGCGCTGGCTGTTGTTATTATTGCTTGATTTCTGTAGTAATAATATAAAGCAATATTAGTAAACAACTGTTTTCATTTTTATGTATCTATAGCACAGTAGCGTGATACTGAGTTTGACTTTTTCAGGAATTCTTCCTCTTTTCTATCACAAATACAAAGTGATTAGTTCCTGTTTATGGACATTATTCGTCGTGCATAAAGGAGAAAAATATTCAACTTGATATAAACAATATATCGACTCTATGCAACATCAACATTCCAACCTGACGTAGTTGCCAAGAAATAGCAGAGAAGTGTAAACATGCATCAGAGTTCTCTGCCCGTTCTGTAGTGAGGGCAGCACTTGGCAGTTATCTGCCTAAGATGTAAACGGTAGGCAGTGCACAGCCAACCCAACTTCGACGAACATCACTGCCCCTGCCCTGTGTAAACCTAGCTTAAGAGAAGATCACCTTTGGTTTTAGGAAGAATGTAAGGGACAAGGGAAGCAATATTGATTCTGCGTCCAATTTTAGAAGACAGGATAAGAAAAAATAACCCCGGCCCTACGTTCATTACCCTATTACACACTGTTTACGATTTTGAAGAGGAAAGGAATAAAATATCGAGAAAGGAGGCTTACAGATAACCTCTACCTACAGAAGACAATCAGCTGTAATTAGAATTGGAGAACGAGAAAAGGAAGACAGAAATCAAGACGGGAGTAAGACAAGGATGCAGCAGTCTGTCTGTCGCCTCATGCTCTTTAACTTATATATATAGAACAGGCTATGAGGAAAGTTAAAACGGAATGTGGAAAAGGAATCATGCTGCTGCGAGGAGAAGCCATAAAAGGTTTTGCTGATGATATTGTAGTATTAGGGGGAGAGTCAGAAGAAGACTTGGAAACCCAAAATAAATGGCATGAACGAAATCCTCGAGACAGAGTTCAATATGAGGATTAATAGAGGAGGGAAAAACCAAGGTAATGGAGTGTAGCATGGGGAAAAACGGTGGAATATCAAAGATTGATAAGGGATATTTTGACGGAAATGCAGCATTTTTGCTACTTGGGAAGCTGTAATAACTAGAGTAAGGATAGCGCAGACAAGGAAAAGACATTTACTTACGGGTAATATAAGTGTGGATATCAGGAAATCGTTGCTAAAAATGTTTGTATGGTGGAGCGTGGCGTTATGTATGGGTGCGAAACGTGGACGGTAGGAGTTGGGGAAGGAAAAGGAAAAGAATAGAAGCCTTTGAAATGTGTTGCAGTTTTCTCTGAAGCATTTCCCCTCAGAGTGACTGCGAGGCTTACCTGATCATGTCGGGGATGCCTCCTGCACTCTCTCTCTGGGTATTTTTTTTTTATCAAAGTTCTCATATGCCGAGACACCTTCACCTATTTTAGGAGGTATATGTACCGGGGTCAAAGACCTTGGGCATATGGCAAGAGTTGTTGTCCGCTGATCCCATTGGGATCAGTCAGGGGCCAACTGCCTCCTGAAACTGGTGGAGACACGGAGAAGGGAATGCTGCGACCCCACAGCAGACTCGTCTCCCCCCGTCATTCACAGGGAAGGGCGTGAGAATAATAGCCAATGCCCCATCTACCTAATGCAGGTTTTCTAGGGTTTTCCCTGCATCTCTTTAGGTGAAACACCGTGAGGGTAGGATCCTTAAACCATAGCCCGGGGGCCCTAGTTAACCCTTGCTCTACCTTCCGCATCCCCCCTTTTTCAATTCCCTTCCTATGCTATTAAAGGGGAGTTGCCTGTTTTTTCAGGATCACCCTCATGTAGCCTGTTACCCCTCCTCCTCCCCTCCCCCAAAAAAAGCGGCAAAATTATTTAAGAAGCCTAATTTTTGTAATCTTTGCAATTAATTAATTAATTAAATAATTTTAATCATTGTTATATTCAACTAGGTCATTCTAAATTGTTATTATTAATTTCAAATAATACATGTACGTCGAGACTCGTCCGTGGTGACGTCACGACCAGGGCCAAGCACCAACCACATCCTCCTCCTCCTCTTTCCAGTCCACATCCTGGTGCTGCGGAACTAGTGGCAAAAATATTCTACCCATCAGGCCTGAGATGGAGACTGCTGGCTCGTGTAAAACATAATAATAATAATAATAATAATCATATTCCCGTAGATCCTGTAAAGAAGCTGAGCTTCAAGGATGTGGAATAATGGGTCAGGGCTGTGTACACATTTATTATTACATTATTTTATTGTATAAAAGAGAAAAATATACTTATAACAAATTATTGTATTATAAACTATAATAAATTACTCTTCTCCGATTCTTCTATAAATTCCTTTATTGAATAGAAGGGGGAGTGGCTAAGCAAAAAAATGAGCATAATTCAGTCTTAAATTTACCTTGATTATCGGGGGACAACAACTGTTTAATTCTGTGCTGTGTGCAGTCTGTTGATGATGGATTATCCCTGAATAATGCACACCTTTCTTTCTGTGCAATTGACAATGTTTTACATTTTTTATACAGATTATTTTTGTTCCTTGTATTGAAGGGATGAATATCAGTATTATTCAAAAATAAGTGCCTCCTATTTGTGATTACAAATAACATCAATGAATAAATGTATTGGCACGTCAAAGTGAAAATACCTAACTTTTTGAACAGAGTTCTGCAAGAAGTTGCTTTAGGTTACCTGCCTGCATCACTGCCTCACATATTGCTCTAATAAACACGTTTTTGACTAATAAAAATCTTATCTATGCCCCAAAATATAATACCATATGATAAAACAGAATGGAAATATATGCAAAGTATACTAATTTTCTTGTTTTTAGATGACTGAAGGTGTGAAGGACATTGACAGCATCACACATGTAGCTGTAGCTGAGTTCCTCAAGTAGTTGATGATTAATCTGATCATCAGTCCAATTTAATTTATTATTTACTAAGAGACCTAAGAATTTAACAGAGGAAGTTTCATTTACATTTTTGCTGTCATCGTATTTAAGTGTTATTATAGATTGTAAAGTTGTGTTGAGTGTGTGTGTGTGTGAAATTGCATGAAATGTGTGTTTTGTCACAGTTATTTGTTAGTCCGTCGTTCGCATTAAACCATGTTAGCAGGTTACTTGCCTAAGCTTCTAGTGTGTCTTTGTTACTTTTTACTATTACACTAGTATCATTCATCTGCAAAGAGGATAGCTTTAGAAGTTGAATCTATGGTATTAGGAAGATCATTTATATATATAAGGAATAATAATGGCCCTAATACTGACCCCTGTGGGACACCACCGCAGTTTTAATAATTCCCCAATCTGATTCAACCATTTTGATAAAATATAATATAAAGTTGTTTGTTCGCATCGGTACGAATATTTATTTATTTATTTTAACGTCGCAACGTGTCGTGAAACGATCCACAGCAGCAGCAGCAGCCGATTACACATACAAGTGTCGCGCTTGTGATTATTATCCAAGGCCGTGACGTCACATGACGCTGACGAGTGACGACACGCAGCGGCGATGACGTCACGGCCGACAGACGCGCGCTGGGCAACAATTATTGTTCTTAATAACTAGAGCAGATTTAGGTTCATTATTCTTAAAACAATCCTTTAGTCCTCGATTGAGGAAATAGGAGAGGACACGGTCAAAAAATTAATATTACAAGAAATTTACAAAATTTTACAATCAGGATTTTTAGCATCAAAAAAAGGGGAAAGATAAAATTCAACCTTGAATCTTCAGCATCGTCCTTGTTCTCCCTACACCAGAAAAGTATTCATAAAGCAGAGATATTATTAGCCTTCCTTCCGCCAGAGGTTAAAAATAGTACCTGCAAAAGCTTCGTGGTGAAGCAGAGTAAAACTATTCTTTTAAATGGCGGCGCTGCTGCTGCTGTTTTACTCTGTGGGTAACAGGATTTTCTTAATCGTCCTTCTAGTATTTAAATCAAGATTCTTCCTGCTGCTGCCAACCTTATAAAATAGCACATCACATATCTTTAAAATTTCTATTCAGTTTTTTTCTGCTCTTTTGTTTGTTTGTTTCATGTATATAGCTGCTGCTGCTGCTGGAGCAAGGACAGTTGTTTCCTTCCTGGTCCAAGTAGTTAAAACTCCATTGCGTGTTCCTCAGTGTGTGTGTGTGCTTGTTTGTGTTTTCCCAGTGTGTGTGTCCCTGGTGTTGTGTTTATATTGACTTTGGTCTATATGTACTCTTTCTTTTACTAATTTATTATTTTAACTTTATTTGTCTTTAATTATGTACTTTATTTTGTTCATTTTTAATGTATGACGTATCCTATTTCCTCAATCGAGGAGGATTAATGGAAACAACAATACGCGACCAGAAATCAGAGGTTCAGCTCTAAGGTCGGACAAGCATCGCCCTTGTTCTCCCTACTCCAAAAAAGTATTCACAATACCCCCGGGGGGATAATTATATACAACAGCCTTCCTTCCTTCCTTCCTCCAACCAGAGATTAAAAATAGTAACTAGAAAAGCTTCGTGAAGCAGAATAAAACTATTCTTTTAAATGGCGGCGCTGCTGCTGCTGTTTTACTCTGTGGTACAGGATTTTCTTAATCGTCCTTCTAGTATTTAAATCAAGGTTCCTGCTGCTGCCAACCTTATAAAATAGCACATCACATATCTTTAAAATTTCTATTCAGTTTTTTTCTGCTCTTTTGTTTGTTTGTTTCATGTATATAGCTGCTGCTGCTGCTGCTGGAGCAAGGACAGTTTCCTCCCTGGTCCAAGTAGTTAAAACTCCATTGCGTGTTCCTCAGTGTGTGTGTGCTTGTTTGTGTTTCCCAGTGTGTGTGTGTCCCTGGTGTTGTGTTTATATTGACTTTTGTCTATATGTACACTTTCTTTTACTAATTTATTATTTTAAGTTTATTTGTCTTTAATTATTTACTTTATTTTGTTCATTTTTAATTTTTAATGTATGACGTATCCTATTTCCTCACTCGAGGATTAATGGAAACAACAATAAATCTAAATCTAGCTATGTCGGCTTTTCCCGAGCCAACACTCGTAATGCAAAGCAAATTTTGCTGAATCCATTTCAAATTATTGTCGATTAGGAGATAAACTGTTTGTGTTTGCTGTGTGAAGTTAACGGTTTTTTGGTTTTCTCTGCGTTAAGAGAAAATTTGTTTGCTTGCAGTGAAGCAAAGATTGAGAGACTGCAGGCGCATCGCAGTACCAACCTTTCCGAGTCATTGGCTGTCTGTCCTCAGTGATTACCAAATTTGTGTCGTCAGCCCCCCACGTAGAGGGGACTGATTTTAAGGGATATAAATAATTAGGTAAATCGTTAACGTGAACGATGAAAAGTAAAGGTCCCAAAATTGATCCCTGAGGTACACCGCAGGTGACATTTGCATCAGAGTTTTCAATCGCAACTTTTTGGCGTCTTATTATTATTATTTTTTACAAAGTACGATGTCAATAATTAAAGGGCAACTCCATAAAATAATAATTTTCTGAGTACAATGATTATGATCTACTAAATCAAACGCTTTCCAAAGGGGCCAGAGTCACCTTTTAAAGTCTTTCATCAAAGTGCGTCATTAATACTTTGAACGAATTCTTATGGAGCCGTGGTGGTAAAATTTTCCCCTAATGAAGCCATCCATGATGCGATGTGGAAATAAGTTTGAATTTTGTAAGAAAATCTGCAATTATCATGAGTATTGCTTTCTCAAGAATTTTTTTTTTGAAAATATTGGTTGGTTGGATGGCTTCAGGTTCGTCAATAGAATATCAATTCGAAGCAAAAACGTTTCGACATATATAAAATTCCCGAAAAAAGTCTATTTAAAAAAATAGATACAATGTTATTAATAATCATCACACAATACAAACAGATCATTTAGTCCTCAGCTGATTTTACTTTTTTTTAAAAAAAAATGTATGTAAGTTGGTAGTGAGTATAAATAAAAGGCAATGTAAGCTAAGCTGTGCGGTCCTGGCTTTATATACCGGGCGTTGTTCAAACATCTACAATTTAATTGTGCTCTAGTCTGTTTACTTGACTTGAGGTCCATATCTGGAGTTTCCTGCAGCAGCTTCCTCGTCGCATCCTTCCCCTGTACCACTCAGCTGTACGACGAACAGGGAATATTTCGCAGTCAACATTCTGGGTTTTATTTTTTCATCTCGCTGCATAGAGACAGGCACATTGATGCGACCCTCAGAAGAACAGCCATTATTACGTCTCCTCCATGATGTTCCAGCGCGTGGAGGCTCCAAAAACCCGACCGTCAAGAAACGCACAGCAAAGTTGAGGCCAATGAGAACAGCGCTTCATGATGTGACGTCACGTGAACGGAATCTGTACCAGTACACGGGTAAAGGGCCAGGAATTGATAACATTCCAGGGGACTTCTTGATGATGAGAAGCAATGTCATGGCTGTTCAGGATAGGTGTGCGAAATTTACAGAACAGGAAGGATAAGAGAACTTTTAGAAGAAAAAAAAAAAACATAATTATACCCATACCCGAAGGATACCGGGGGGGGAAGGGGCTGATAAATGAAAGGACAATTAGTTTAGTATATCATGCATGCAAAATCTGAACGAAAATAGTGTATTGTGATATACTTTTTTGTATATAAAACATTTATTAATTTAGATTACAAATATGATCAATTTTAACAATTTTGTTTATTAATTTAAGTGAAGACACGGGCTTAATCTCGGGGGATTTTGGGTCTCTCAAGAGATGGATGGAGTATTCATGCAGTAGCTGAAAATAGAAAGAAAATAATTGAATGTTAATTTATCCAGAGCAATGAGCAAGTTTCACAATTTTTAGATCGCTTACCCACAATTACTGGCCCAAAAAACATCCACCTCTCGAATGTTTGTGCGTCTCTGGATATCTGCTCTCTGGATATCTGCTCTCTGGATATCGCCTCCCTTCTGCGGTCTGATCACTCGCCTGCCTTCTGGGGTCGAGCCACGTTCTCTCGGGTCTGATCTGGTCTGGTCGCCTCTCGTCTGGTCTGCTCTGCTCTGCTCTACCCCACTCTGAGGTCTCTACTACGATCTGATGTCTCCTCTCTCCACTCTGAGGTCTCTACTACGATCTGATGCACTCGCCTCCCTTCTGGGGTCTGATCCTGCGATCTGCTGCACTCGCCTCCCTTCTCGGGTCTCTACTGCCGTCTGATCCCGAGCCACCCATCGGCTTCCCTTATAAAGCTTCTGACGGGACTTCCCTTATTTCTTAATATTTCGGGGTTCCCCGCCCTCATTTTTCCCGCGGGGGTTCACCATCGTCATTTTTTATACAGGCAAGGCGGGCCTCCCCCGCGGGGAATCACCATCTTTCAGCCGACTAGGCATTGTTGTTGGCCGAACTGCGCCTCATAACGCCACAACCTTACTAAAATCCCCCTTTTTATCACAGTATATTATATATGGAATGACAAA
>JAEMUL010000184.1:0-12449 GCA_034510155.1 Eucriotettix oculatus | reverse complement strand
AATTTTGAGAGTTGTAGGGTTTGTGCCCCGCGGGATCAAATGACGTTCACACTCGCCTTATGGTCCAGACCTGACTCCATGAGAATATCATCTCAACTGAAGCAATTCCTTCGGAAACGTTTTTGAAGATGAGTGTTCCCAGGGAACTGGACCTAGTGCCTGCTGCTGACTTTAACTATACATTATTGATCTATAAGCATTGAAGTTTTCCTCAGTGAATTGTTTGTACAATTATAAAGGTTTAACTTTAACGTCTGTTGTATACAATTAAACAAATTGATGATTCGTACAGACTTTATTATATAAATTTACTTGTAGCGTTTTGGAATATTTTTATGCTTTCTTCAGGTTTTTTCCTTTCTGTTAAGGAAAATGTACAGAAAATTAACCCTAGGACGGTGAAATTGAGACATTAAAAAAAACATATATGGAAACAAAAACTTATCACAACAATGTCAAAACATAACAAAAATTTCATCAGAAGTCCAACAATATGGTACATTGGAGTGACAAAGAGCAACGGGAAGCGTCGTATCTCAAATATTTAAGTAACAAGAGGGAAAGGAATTATAGATAACACTAGTTGTAAATGAACTCAGTTAAACTAAAACAATAAAATAAAAATTATACACAAAAATAAAAAATTAAGAAAATAACGTGTTATAAGTATAACTTAAATTACTCGTGTCATTTTGCGAACTGAGCGTGTTCTTAGTGGTTCTTTTTATTATTTTTGTTTAAAATGTCAAAGTAGTGTCATTCAATTTTCGTTCTTTCGTTTCTTTCTCAATAAACAACGTTATACTGGAAAGTATTTAAGTGGTTTCTGAATTATTCTTGTATAATAAAAACAGTCCTAATTCACTTAAATAGAATGGTTCTTATTATTATAATGTTATCTTTCTTCCAACAAACACATTAATTATCTGAATATTCTAATAATCCATTGCACTGAGTGATTCAGTTTCAGACATTAAGACACGAAAAAATTCCACTACAAATCTGTTTGTGATGGAAACATGATTGCTAATGGAAATATTTAAAAAAAATTCCACTGGGATGCATTCTTAGTGTGTAGCCTGTGGAGTTTGTTATAGGAAGTCTGTCTTGTTCATACTTTAAAACCTCTTGATGTACCTGGCTGCCTCCTTCTCCAAGCTGATCTCGTGAAAAATCTCATATGGGTTACATAAAGTTTATTTTCTTCGAAGGAAATGGTCGAAAGCTGAGGAAGTGGGTGGCATTTCGTTGTTTACTTTCTGATTGTGAGAGGAGGGAGTTCGAGTAGTTGTTTGAATAAGACTGGTTAAGAACGCAACTGCCGATCAATATCAGGGGTGTTTTATAGTTGAATTGACATAAAATTAATGTCTATATAATTGAATAAATGCTTTTGTATCTTTATTAATATTTAATTTTATTGACACTTCAGTCTTTTGAAAATGTTTCTGTCGTCACCTTTCTCAGAATACTTAATCAAAGTATATACAATTTCGCGTTTGTAATACTAGCAAAAGCCAACCATGATACAAAGTTCAGCACTAAGCTACTAAAATTTCCATCTCTCGGGATTATTCCGGGTGTAACTAACAAACTCCATGAGGGTAATCCAGAAACTTTCATATCCCCTTTAATAGTGTAGGAATTGAAAAGTTTTTTTGGAAGGGAGAAGAATGCATTCTAGGGTTGACTATAGTCTCTTGAAACATATGCAGTGCATACACTAGAAAACCTGGGTAAGGTAAGTCGGGCCATAATGTACTTGTCTAATTCTTGATGGGAGAGATGTGTATCAGAATTCCCCTCTGCGTGCCTCGACCAATTCAAGAGGCAGCTGGCCGATTGATCTAATAGGATCAGAGAATAACTCTTACCGTATACACAAGGTCTACGATCACGGAACATCTATATATCTAAAAACCTTTGTCAGTGCATCAGTATGTATTTCACAGCTATAGGCATGCAAAACTACTAGCCCGAATTTGACCAAATTTGGCACACGTGTCCCCCAGGACCCGAAGCTGCCCATGGTCTTGAATTTTTTAAACATACTGAAGTTATGTGGAAAAAGTGTAACCATTTAACGTAAAAGTTTTCGTGTCACATACGAGAATAGAAATGTCCTAAATTGACTGTTTATGCAATTTTATAAAGTAGTCCCCGTCCATCCCCGCTTCTAGAGATGGCTGTAGACGTCTCATCCAAACAGTGTTTGTTTCCGGGTTGAAATGAAAATTTGTGTCAATTATGTTGACGTTGCTCCACGCAATTTGATTCATAAGCGGAACATAAATGCACAAAAAACAATCAATTGCATTTATAAGATATTCGAACCATATTTTTGGTCTATTTAGATTGAGAAAATGTATACGATACTTGCTAATTAGTTAATAAATATGAAAAAATCTTATAAACTGTAGTGCAGATGAATGAGATTTGCCATATAAAGCCACGGTCTCGCATAACATTATTTTTAGATTATATGGTTGTATTATATTTTTTATACGGCTTATTTTAATAATATAGTTAATTGTTTAAGTAACCAAATAAAAACCGTTATTACCTAAACAGGATATATATAATTTTATTCTCAGTTTGATAAAGTAAACAATAATATCATGAAGGGAAAATAAAATTATTTCTGACCAAATAAATTTTTAATTCAGTTTACAGTGGTGAATCATTGGTGTATTAAATTATACATTACTGTGTATTATTACATTTTATCAGAAAATACTGTGTGAGCGATCAAACGGTTGGTGACAGTATATTTTTAATTGGAAGATTTATTCGAATATCACACTTATTTTAACACGATATACGACTACCATGAGCAAATACCAATACAGAAGTGATTCCGGTGTTTTTAATTAAATACATTCTGATGAAATGAGTACATTGCTTCATTTTGCAGCGCTGATGAAAGGCTTACGCGGAAATTAAGTTTGCGGTAGAATGCTATAGTTGTTAGGAAACAGATAAAATAAATTTTGGTTACTACGTATGTAAAGTATATTTATAGCTTTACACTTGAATTATTGGGGAGTAGGATGCGTTTTAGGACACAAACAATAAAAACATTGACCTCGCAGTTGATGTTCCTATAAACGTAATGAAAAAAAATACAAACATGTTTCTTAAAACTTAATGTGTTTTAGGTACAACCAAAAATTAAGAACTAGTTAATATTAAATATTAACTACATTTGTTATATTGTCATTTAAATAAATACAAGAAAATTCTACGTGTCATCACCAATTTGTGATTCCTCATGCAACAACTGACGAAATCGATGAACTTAATAATTAAATTATGTGTATAATTTTATTAATTGAAGTTGAAGTTTTGTGTAAATTTGATTGCATAAAATGTCCAGATCATTAATAAGACGGTTATAAAAAAATTAAATTAGATGGAATAGATTTAAAAAATATTCCTGCACTGTCTGGATTCAATGACAGGAATACAGAAATTTTCAGTCATGCATGTTGCATTAAAACACTCACACGTAAACTGACTTAATCGTTAAAATAAATAAGTATAGTGGAAACAAGTTTAATATTAAGACATTAATACAAACAGAAAAATTAATTTTTGTTGTGTTAAATATATTTAAGACTTTATAAATAATTTAGATAATCATAATTTAGTATAAAATTGAGTGTTTTGAACTGTAAAGGTTGTTATATTATTGTTCGTACAAAACGCAAGCTTAAAAACTACAATTCTCGATATTTGAGCGAAATTCTTCTTATAAGATCAAAAGTAAAAACAGATACGCAAATGACTATTTGATTTAATCGCGTATTCTTGAAATTTAATTTGGCTCCAACAATATAAGTTTTGTGATCTGTTTCTTTGGCATTATTTTCCCTCATTTCAGCCCAAGATGTTGCACTAGTGACATTAAATTCCAATAATATTTTGATTGTAACTACAACATACAAAGTTTATTTATTTATATGCAGCCATGCATACGTAATTACATTAACTGTCTACCTGACGACGATGGCGGAGCCTGCTGTCGAAACGGTGTGCAAGGAAACTTTGACCCGGGTTGAAACAAGAGATTTGTATTTGAATTCTTTTAATTATTAAGGCTTACAGTATCAAACTTACAATTTTTCAATCATCATGGTTAAATGGTTCTACTTCCTTATAATTATATATACTTGTTAATGCTATATCTGCTGACCCACGTGTGAGTTCATAGAATTCTGGATAAACAATAAAGAATTCTTTAATCAAATTTACATCGATTTAGTCTATGTCTAGTAGTAATTCACATGAACGAGTTTATATTGTTTCTATAAGAGTGAATCAGTTGTATGGTCGCAGCAGAAATAATGTATTAAAATTGAAAATGAATACGTTAGTGAAGCTGCAGTGGGTGCACCAACCCATAAAGAAGCCGCATAAGGCTGAAAACAACCGCCGAAAAAACATAAAAAAGAAATTTCAGCTTAATAATCGCAAGTGTTTTAAAATTTTACCCCTTTATATATTATTAAGCAAAATTATAATTTTCGGTGCCTGTAATTTTTTTAAGAACGTGATCATTCCTGTAAATTTAAACAATGAAGACAACGTCTGGACTTCTGAAAGAACTCGTATACGAAATGTATATATTTGCAGAAATTATCTTGCAGATGAACATTTTACTGAAGCACACGCTATGACGACCCTCAAGCTCACACTAAATTAATATGTTTAGTGAAAATATTTGTGTTTTGAAACTTTTTACAGTTTAGTCCGGTAGTGAGGAAATTCTTAAATGCAATAAAAATTAATGATGATTTTAATAATTAGGAAAAGTTGGAGTTCGTTGCGGAAAATTTTATTGTAGGTCGAATAATAAGTAAGTTGTTTCCACCCGGGTAATTTCGAAGAGTAGCGACGTTTGGACGGCTTTCACTGCTGAAATGCTCTACTGTGCCAAGAACCCATATATACACCACATCATTCCGTTCACCGGGAAAGCGTACATGAAATCTATTATTATATTGACCATATATACAAATACATATAAATAAACATGCATTAAGTAGCTCGTTTGTTAATCCATATTTTAAAAAAATTGTTAGAATGCCTCATTACCTTATATAGTACACGGTTTTCAATGATTTCCGAAAAACCCACTAATAAATAAATTCCAGCTACAGGATGTTAATTTACACGTTATATGATTCCGTTATGTAATTAATCGACTAATGAATACGCCGTTGAATGAAAAGCGTTCTCCCATACGTAAAAGGCTATTCAACATTACGTATTTACCGCACCAGTAGCTCAGCGCCTCTTCCTGTTTATTCAGTCCTTTGTCTCTGACAACTCACGTCTCTGAGTAATATGCACTAGTTTGCCACTCAGCCTTTCAATTTAATGACATTAAAAAGCTGTTGTCGTCTGAAATTTAAGCCAACTAACGCTGAATTGTGTAAGAAGGGAATAGAACCAACAACACGATAAAATCAAACATAACTAATCTGTTACGTTGCCATTCACCGTTCCTGCCCCGGTCACAATTTTCCCTTTAAAAATATTAAAAACCCTGAAAATCACGTAAAATTACACTTTGATTTTGGCAAATATAAAAATCGTCAACTCTTACTAATTTTATTATTAACACTTTTTCGATAAATCATATTCCTATGTTTTTAAACGTTTCTTTAAGAAAATAAATCAGTTAACCATCAAAAATATTTTATCTATATGAATAAAAGACAATGTAAACTGTGTGCTCTGGTATTTGAATTCTCGGACTCGTTGAAACACTCTGCGACTCTTGATGTTTGTCCCTTATGCGTTCCTATACAATTCATCCAATTCCCATGAAATGTATATAGCAGGGATCACCTCAGAGAGGAATTCTATCTATCTTTCCTTCCCATCTTTAAGGCTAAGATATAGAACTTATATCAGATGTATTATGCCCTCCCACAGCCTGTCAAGCGTGATGATGAAATATCTAATAAGAGTGAAATAGCTATTAAATTCATTGTTTTCTGAACGACCTTCTGATATCGGGTACGGCGCCCGAGACTGATTTTTATAGGTTAAAATTCGTTTCTCAAGGCGACGTTCGCGTAACAGAATTTTAAAAAAATATCATTGATTAAATAAATAGTAATTTTAGGCATATCACCTATATAATAATTAGATGGAACGTCAAATAGAAGGCAAATTAGGAGAAGATCAGTTTGGTTTTAGGAAGAATGTGGGGACAAGAGAAACAATATTGACTTTGCAACTAATTTTAGAAGACAGGATGTGAAAAAACGGGCCTACGCTCATGGCATTTGTAGATTTAGAAAAAGCGTTTGATAATGTGAGCAGGAACACACTATTAAGGATGTTGAAGAGACACTGGAATAAAATATCATGAAAGGAGGCTGTATAGAAGACAGGCAGCAGTAATTAGAATAGAAGATAAAGAAAAGAAAGTCGTAATCAAGAAAGAACTAAGACCCATGCTGTTTAACATATATAGAGCAGGCGATGAACCAAGTTAAAACGGAATATTGAAATAAATCATACTGAAAGGAGAAGAAATAAAAAATAAAAACCCTATGACTTGCCGACAATATGGTAGTATTAGGGGAGTCAGAAGAAGACTTGGAAACCATAATAAAAGGCATGAACGTGGTCTTGGAGAAAGAGTTTATTATGAGGATTAAATGAGGGAAATCTAAGGTAATGGATTGTAGTATGGGAAACAGTGGAATAACAAAGGCTGTTAGATTGGGAAGGGATATTTTGATGGAAGTTACGGAATTCTGCTCTTTGGGAAGCGTAATAATTAGGGATGATAAAAGTATAACTTGGTAGACATAAAAAGTAGGATAGCACAGGCAAGGAAGGCTTTCGCGAAAAAGAAGAATTTACTTGCACGTAATATAAATGTGAATATTAGGAAATCGTTGCTAAAAATGTTCGTATGGGGCGTGGCGTTGTATGGGTGCGAATCGTGGACGATAGGAGTGAGGGAAAGGAAAAGAATATAAACCTTTGAAATGTGGTGCTATAGGCGAATGCTGAAAACCATATGGGTGGATAGAGTAAGCAACGAGGAAGTTCTAAACAGAATACGGGAAAAGCGAACAATATGAAGGACGTTGACCAAGAGAAGGGATAGATTAATAGGCCACGATTTAAGACACGTGGGTCTTGTAAAATTAGAGGGAAGTGTGTGGGGTAAGAATAGAAGAGGGTATTATACATTTTCAGACCTTTTTTAAGCTATTGTACTTACTTACGTTACCAGCAGGTGTCTTGACTTAATTAAGATGATGAGTCGTAGCGGCGCTCATGACGAAATTCAGCTTTCATAAAACAGTATCGACATAAGTTAAATTTAAAAATTGTAACTCTGTTGGTGATTGTTCAATCACGGGATGAAACCGAGATTGCTGTAGAATTATACACTGTAGTGGTCTAAGAGACACGAATTCCCCGGCAACGCCGACTCCCACCTCATTATATATTACGTATGTTTCTAAAAGATTAAAATAAGGTAGTATGACCTCATACTGACCAATTAATTCTAATTTGTGCAACTACTGAAGCAATATTACACGGAATGTTTTCAAAGTAAGTTCCGTTTTAGTAATTTGCGATCACATCCCCCCAGGCGCAGCTGTGGAGCATCGCCACTTTGTGTTCTCATTTTGTTAGACCGTTTATAAATGTTCAGAACAATTGGATGACCCGTGATTTTAGATCAGTGATTCGTTTCTTGAATGCAAGGAATGTTTCGCCAGCAAAAATTCATCTGCACTTGTATGAGGTGTAAGGGGAAGCAGTAATCGTTGGACTACCGTGCACTTTTTTTCGTGAAGAATAAATACAAACAATTCCTATCCTCTCGCAAGAAAATGTGTACGGTTTTATTGAGCAGATAAGGTCGAATTATTCCTCAGGAATGCGAAATTGAACAGAGAAGTTTATTGTGAGACACTACTAAAATTCCGTCGTTCCAAGTAGAACAAACGGTATTCGCGTGGAATCAGTTTGATTAATGGCAATTCCCGGCCACACACCACCAGACCAAATAAATATCTGATCACATCAGTTGATTGGGAACAATTCGGCTACTCTCCTTACGGTCCGGATATGGCGCCTAGCGATTATAATGGGGTTCTTCAAGTGAAGGAATTCCTTGGCGGAAAATATTTCAACGCCGATGATGATGTGAAACATTTTGCAGACATGGCTTTCATCATAGGTGGTTACTATGTGTATTAATGTGAGATGTATGGTAATTGTTTACAGTAAAATATTTGGAAAATAAAAATCTGTTTTTCTTAAAAAGTTATATTGGTAATTAATTGAAAAATAGCACTCGTAATAAAACTATAAAAGTCCACCAAACTTCACTATTTATTTACCTTAATTTTCAAGTAATATAATTTCAATCTGCCATGATTACGTTCTAAAATACATTGAATTTATATTCTATTAGTTTATACCCTTAAAAATTTACTAATAAATATGTAAGAAATTAATTTGATGTATTAGGCTTGGTTGATTTTTTAATAATGGCCAAAAGCCTTAAGGCCATTAATATTGTATTACCTGGACTTCCCTTAAAGAAATTGTAACTCAAATGCAATTTTCGGTTTCGTTTACTCAGTTAAACTATATGAATGTAAGGGTGAACAAAACGATAAAAATATGCCTCACACCGGGTTTGAATCCTGGCATGGGCTTAGATATTTGTGCCGTCATGGTAACTGAGACTGGGATTAATCTGACCACGTATCACTCAAAATTCTGATTGTGCCATGTAAAATGAGAGTCCAATGTCAACCTGATAGGCTTGAATGGGCAGCAGAGCCAAGGAAGAATATGAAGGATGACAAAATAAACTTAACAGGAAATTGGGATTTACTCGATTTACTGATACAATATAAATATATGTTGATTCATGAAAACACATTTTAACGTTGCATATAAGTAATAATTATCCTAATAATTGACACTTTAGTTAATGGGTGTCATTTCATTTTCACGTTATGCGTATAAAAGTGATTAACCATCTTTACGTCATTATTCACCGGACGTTTGTCAAAACCGGACTACAGAAAGAAAAATAGAAATAATTTTGATAATTAAGTAGTCCAACAACAAACTTTTTTTTGTATTTTATTAATTTAATTTCTTTAAATGCTTTTGTGATATGAAACTAATTTAATAGCTTTCAGGAATGTATATAGTGGAAATATAGCACACGTAATGTAGGAAACCAACGCCCTCCGGCCAATTAATTTATACAAATATTCCAATGGTTGGTCGAAATTTCTCCGTAATTTATTAAATTTTTAATATTGAACGTTATTGCAAAACCTTCACTGTAAATTCATCAATACAAATTCAAAAGTATTAAGAATTCTTAGAATGACATCCAATATGAGGTTAAATATTTTAATCAAAATTATTTCTTCATTTTGTATACTAATTACACTTTAAATTTGCAATTGACTTGTTATATGTGTACGCTAATAAATATCTCTTCTTCTTTCTATGTTATTCCGACGCGTCATAGTTCATTGTCGTGGCACGGAAGTAAGTGCAAATACATGAGTGTGCTTTCTTTTTCTAAACCAATTTCCTTTTTACAGCAAATGTATATTGAACAATATAATATAAGACACACATAAGGCACAAATATATAAAGTATATGTAATGTATGAATGTTTTATTGTTCAATGTTTTCGTAATACTTCAGCGATATCTCTACTCAGTGAGACCCTTTTACCAGAGATATTTATTATTTGACATTCAGTATGAAGGTAAAAAATGAATGTATTTCTATTTAATTTGATGTGTTTGTAACGCACAGTTTACATAAATTTATTTCTGCACTCCTTCTCCGTATGAACTTTTAACCAAGCCAAGCGTTGTTCTTAAAAAGGTGTACAAATTTTTCTTCAAGTACAAATACATACGTACTGTCGCGCAGAAGAACCCTCCCCCATTTAATTAAAATTTTAAGACGAATTAATTCATAAAACTAAACGAGAATATTCGGAGACAGACGGAGCAGATGTGGAAATCCCAGGATTAGAGAGGCACCAGTCAGTCGCAAAAATCCATGTTTGCAAGCTACGGTAGGAGATTAAGGATGTTTTGTTACCAGAATAGGAAATGAGAGATGAACTGAGAGGTGACAAGTATGAGAAAAAGTCCGTGTCCATTGGCTGTTGGAAGAAATAGGAAGTCGGGAAAGGAGAAGGCCAGTATATGTTGGAAGTTAAAAGGGAGAGGAAGTAAAGAGAAGAGCAATGCATTCAGTGCACGTTTACATGGGAAGGAAGTGGAAATCGGGAGAGGAGATAAGTGGAAATGTTGGTCGAAAGGAATAAATAAACACAAGACGCTTTCATTAATTAATCGAAAGCAAACACAAATCTGCACAAAAAGTTATGATATCTCGACCAAAATCTCTCTGCTCAGATATAAAAATATCCGTCATGACTGAAGACTGGTTTATCTGGTCGCTAGATGGCGAAAAACATCCTGCCGAGATCACACTCTTCTGTGAGGAGGGGATTACCACAACTTTCTGCCTGCCATCGTAGTAATCCATGAAGATTTTTCCGGAAGTCCTCCCTGATACCTGGACGAGAAGGTTCTGAAACGTTCGAAGAACAGTATTTAGGTTCGTTTTTCCGGCTCAATCTTAATAAGCGAGACGTCTGATACTCCTGGTTCCTCCCCTTCCCCACAGAAATGAACTCTGATATATATTAGCAATTCGTTTGAAAACTGTACTTTAGCTTTACAGTCGGAAACGGATTTCATATATTTGTCTTCCAATATTTCCTATTTTGATTGTAAAGTATAAAAAATAAATTGTACCAAAGAGAGTACGTGTAATTAATTTTTTTAAATTGTAGTTTATTTATTTTAATATTATCATGAATGGAAAAAAATTACAATATGCGCCTATGAAATTAACTCAAAACATCACTCGAGCTTTAGGCTTGACGTGTCATATGGTTTCTGACATATATATCGCAGTAGTCATGTTATGTGTTACAGAACCATTCTGCATATACTGTGATTTGTTTTACTCAGTTTTGTATAAGAGATTCATAAATGAGTAGAGAGACTATAACTAGTTTATAGGGAAAATATTGGCAAGACGTACAACATAAACTGAAGTACTATCTCAGTCTTTTTGATACCTTCTCCATGTAACTTCTCTGTCTTAGATAATTTTCCTAAGAAAGATTTATTTTTATTTGGCATGTAAACCTACAAAGTATATCAACTTTGGTTTATCCACGTGAAAATACTCTTTGTTAGTCGGAGGAACGTGGCAGTTGTCATCAATGCCGAAATGTGAACTGCCAACCTGATGTTGCAAGTTCTAAATTCCAAGTTAGTAGCAAATATACAATACTTATATTTTTAATAAACTATGTATAATTTTTTCTCAAGATATGGAAATCATTATATTATTCATTAAATAAAAGAATATACTTCTCATTCTTTGTGACATTTTACAATTTAGAAAGTCCAGTAATTACATTTTTGATAAAAACTGACGCTTGTGAAACATCCAGGATTAATTTTCGTTTAGTAATTACGATTCATTGGCTTCTGAATTATTGCCAGATGCTATGTTTGAGTTAGCCTCGAATGCTTTCAAACTCGAGACTATAATTATTAAATTACATTGATAATCATTATAAATTCCACTACTGAGCAAGTTAAATAATTAACCATTTTTATGTAAACATATTGAATGTACTGTAATAATTATAGTTATATCATGGTACTATTTCTCTTTTGTGCAATGATTCTATAAAATATGCATATGTTCACTTGAACACTATGTTACTGATATATATGAGTGACGACAATGAACGTTTTCTGTTTACGCAACTAAGTTTAATTAAAACACATTATTAAAAATTGAATTGCCGGATGCTTTGAACTAGTTGAAGGAAAGAGAAGGTTATAATTTTTCTAATCTTGAAGAATCTTTTGAAAACACAATCATCAACTTGTCTTTAGCTCATTTTCCGTTACTTATTTTGAAAAATAAGTATCCCTGTCACATTGCTATTTTTCGTATTAAATCATTTTTTGACGTAATAAAGAGAAACTCTTACGGTAAATTATAAATATTTGAATAATGAAATACAAGTCTGAAGTGAAGGAATTATTATTGAGACCGTTTTTATTGGTTAATAAATGTTCTCTGGAGATATCAGTACGTGTTTTGTAACGTTACCGTTTAGTATTAGGGCGTAGATTGGATATGACGTCATTTCTGCTACTAAAGTCGTCTTTAGCCTCCATGACCTTTCCTGAAACGATTCTTGGAAAATTTATGGAATGGAAACATAAAGATTTATTGATATTTTTTAATATAAAATTTCTAATTTTATTCATTCAATTCCAGTAGCTTAGCTCAGCATATAATAAATTCTCTTATC
>JAEMUL010000183.1:0-12459 GCA_034510155.1 Eucriotettix oculatus | reverse complement strand
AGAAGAAGTGTTCTGTTGTGTTTATATTAACTTTCGTCTATATACACTTTCTTTTACTAATTTATTTTAACTTTATTTGTCTTTAATTATGTGCTTTATTTTGTTCATTTTTAATTTTTAATGTATGACGTATCCTATTTCCTCAATCGAGGATTAATGGAAACAACAATAAATCTAAATCTAAAAACACAAAAAAAAGGCTACGAACGTGATTGTGGAGGAAGAGTAAAACATGAGTATTAATAGAGGGAAAAGTCAAGGAAATGGAGTGTAGTATGGGAAACAGTGGAATAACAAAGGCTGTTAGATGGGAAAGGAAGTTACTTGGGCAGCATAATAACTAGAGTAGGATAGCGCAAGCAAGGAATAAATTTACTTACGGCTTATATAAGTACTAATATTAGGTGGCTAGGCTACTCGCCTCCACACACGTGTACTACTTACATTAACTACAAATGTTGACTACATAACTATAACAGAGTCATACAACGCGAAGAAAATAATTAAAAACATACCCAATACTGATAAAATTATACAAAAGGCCATATAGTGAAGTCATTGTGTTTGACACGATTCACCTGTAGCCAATAAGAAAGGGCCGTTACGTTTCTAATTAATTCTCTCTCTCTCTTGCAGTCAGAATACCACGGAACTTGTCATTTATAGCATTATCCAAAATTTAATAATCTACAATTCAAATATCGACCAATTGATAAGAAAAGAATAATGAATAATAATAGAAGATTACGAATTTGTGGTGCTCACTAACCAGGAATATTAAGCAATATAAGAGAAGAGAGGAAAAATATGGAGGACGTTGTACATGAGGGTCTCATAAAATTAGCATTAGAGGGAAGTGAACAGAATAGGCAGGTCTAGGATGGAATCCGCTAAGCAGGATGTGGGATGTGATAGTTATGTGGAAATGAAACGGCTTGCGCAAGATACGTCAACATGGAGGGTTGCATCAGACCAGTCTTTGGACTGAATACCACAGTAATTGTTCGGGTCAATTAATTAATTCACCCATGAAATTAATTATGTTCTAATAGGTAAAACACGATTAGTGCTGACCCGTGACAGTTGTAATTTAAGAAATAAAATTAAAGAAATTGATAACCTTGTACAGGTTTTATTATCAATATTTACTCGTAACAACGTTTCGGAATTGTTTTTATGCCTTCTTTAGGTTTTTTCCTCCCTGTTGTGCTAAGTTTTTGTATCCATATATATATTTTTTTAAAAATCTGTCTCAATTTCTCCACCCTATATATAATTTTTTGACATTTTCTTCTACAGGAAGGAAGAAAACCTGTTTTTATGACTTCTTCAGGTTTTTTCCTCCCTGTTGTGGTAAGATTTTGTTTCCATATTAATTTTCTGTATATTTTCTTGTACAGGGAGGAGAAAACCCTGTTTTTATTACTTTTTCAGGTTCTTTCCCCCCTATTGTAGTAAGTTTTTGTTTACATATATTTTTTAAAAAGATCGGTCTCAATTTCACCGCCCTAGGGTTAATTTTCTGTACATTTTCTTCTACAGGGAGGAAAAACCCATGTTTTTATGACTTCTTCAGGCTTTTTCCTCCCTGTTGTAGTAAGTTTTTGTATCCATATATTTTTTTTAAGATCGGTCTCAATTTCACCGCCCTAGGGTTAATTTTCTGTACATTTTCTTCTACAGGGAGGAAAAACCCATGTTTTTATGACTTCTTCAGGTTTTGTCCTCCCTGTTGTGGTAAGTTTTTATATCCATATATTTTTTAAAAAGATCGGTCTCAATTTCACCGCCCCAGGGTTAATTTTCTGTACATTTTCTTCTACAGGGAGAAAAGAAACCTGTTTTTATGCCTTCTTCATGTTTTTTCCTCCCTGTTGTAGTAAGTTTTTGTATCCATATATTTTTTTTAAGATCGGTCTCAATTTCACCGCCCTAGGGTTAATTTTCTGTACATTTTCTTCTACAGGGAGAAAAGAAACCTGTTTTTATGACTTCTTCATGTTTTTTCCTCCCAGTTGTAGTAAGTTTTTGTATCCATATATTTTTTTTAAGATCGGTCTCAATTTCACCGCCCTAGGGTTAATTTTCTGTACATTTTCTTCTACAGGGAGGAAAAACCCATGTTTTTATGCCTTCTTCATGTTTTTTTCTCCCAGTTGTAGTAAGTTTTTGTATCCATATATATTTTTTAAGATCGGTCTCAATTTCACCGCCCTAGGGTTAATTTTCTGTACATTTTCTTCTACAGGGAGAAAAGAAACCTGTTTTTATGACTTCTTCATTTTTTTTCCTCCCTGTTGTGTTAAGTTTTTCTTTGCATATATTTTTAATGTCATCAATTTGTTTAATTAGACGTTAAAAGTTAAGCCTTAAGAAATGATTTTTTTTCAGATATTAATTGCAATGTTATTGTCAATATAGGATGTAAGGTGTGATGGTAGTTTTATTCCCGAGCGTGAGCACTTGCGGGCGCCCCTGTTCCCCTGTTCCTCCGGCGGCAATCTCGTTTCCCCGAGTATAGATGCACTTGAGCGCTCCGTAATGGTGGAAGCTCACTGGCGTAAAAACAAGTCATAAACTTTATATTCAAGTGGCTAAGCCATACACACAGTTCCATTACCTAGTTAAGGCAGGGAACAAAACCTCGGCTACACGGCTACCAACAAGGCCGCCACCCTCTCCCTCCCTCCTCCCTCGCAGCAAATTTTCCGCTCGGCTTACAATTAAGTTGGCTATGCTGTCGCGGCGCATGGCGGCTGCAGCTCCATCACTGCTGGGCTCTGGCTGGGGTCGATAGAGCCCTCTGGCGGCGGCCGTGCCAGCTAACTAGCGTCACTGGCCACTGGCAGGAGGATCTAGGGAACAGATCTCACCTCATGTCACCCCACAGGCCGCAGGAGGATAGCACATGTGCTTCGTGATTTTAACAACCTTCATAATAATAAGTAAAAAAATTTCCAACCAATTTCAGACTTTCAATTTCCAAAGAGGAAAAACACAACGTTTCGGTACTTATTTCTACAATAATAAATATAATAATATTATTTGTAAAATAATAAACAATTCATCAACTATCACATTTTAAATACCACAATATATATGAACATAACCACAATTTAGAACAAAATTTTGCAAAACGTCTCTCCGAGGCTGTACGACAATTTAACACCACTGGCTCAGTTGTGGCGAAACTGATAAGTACCGAAACCTTGTGTTTTTTCTCTTTGGAAACTGTTATTCGGTACTTATTTCCACAATAATAAATATAATAATATTAATTGTAAAATAATAAACAATTCATCAACTATCACATTTTAAATATCACAATATATATGAACATAACCACAAATTTTGAACAAATTTTTGAAAAACGTCCCTCCGATGCTGTATGATAATTTAACATCACTGGCTCAGTTGTGACGAAACTGATAAGTACCGAAACCTTGTGTTTTTCCTCTTTGGAAACTGTTATTCGGTACTTATTTCCACAATAATAAATATAATAATATTAATTGTAAAATAATAAACAATTCATCAACTATCACATTTTAAATATCACAATATATATGAACATAACCAAAATTTTGAAAAACATTTCTCCGATGCTGTATGATAATTTAACATCACTGGCTCAGTTGTGACGAAACTGATAAGTACCGAAACCTTGTGTTTTTCCTCTTTGGAAACTGTTATTCGGTACTTATTTCCACAATAATAAATATAATAATATTAATTGTAAAATAATAAACAATTCAGCAACTATCACATTTTAAATATCACAACATATATGAACATAACCAAAATTTTGAAAAATGTTTCTCCGATGCTGTATGATAATTTAACATCACTGGCTCAGTTGTGATGAAACTGATAAGTACCGAAACCTTGTGTTTTTTCTCTTTGGAAACTGTTATTCGGTACTTATTTCTACAATAATAAATATAATAATATTAATTGTAAAATAATAAACAATTCATCAACTATCACATTTTAAATATCACAACATATATGAACATAACCAAAATTTTGAAAAATGTTTCTCCGATGCTGTATGATAATTTAACATCACTGGCTCAGTTGTGATGAAACTGATAAGTACCGAAACCTTGTGTTTTTCCTCTTTGGAAACTGTTATAAATAAAAATAAAGTCTGAAATTGGACGGAAATTTTTACAAAACCAGACGTTAAAATGCAACCTTCATAATCGTAGAAATTATAAGAGAGTGAACTGTTTCCATTGCTCTCCACCCCCCCCTCTCATGTCACCCCATAACGCCCCCCCCCCCACTCTTCCTTTAAAGCAACACTGCCGTGCAAAACAAAAAAGGCAGTAAGTCTAAAAAAATGTTTTTGAGAAATCAAGAGATAAAGTATTTTTCAGCTTTTACATTTACATAAACCCTCTACCTCTTTGAAAATGGTTTTATCCTTGCCAAGAAATATGAATTTGTTTTTGCAATTTAATTGTTGTTGTGTTTTGTGGTATTCAGTCAACTAAGACCCTCCATGCTAACCTATCTTGCGCAAGCCCTTTTCATTCCCTCATAACTAGCACAACACACATCCTACCTAATCCCCTTAGCGGATTCCATCCTTTGCCTCCCTCTTCTGTTCCTACCCCACACAGACGTCCCTCTCATGCTAATTTTACAAGACCCTTGTGCCTTAAAACGTGGCCTATTAATCTATCCCTTCTCTTGGTCAACGTCCTCCATATTGTTCGCTTTTCCCCTATTCTGTTTAGAACTTCCTCGTTTGTGATTCTATCCACCCATCTCATTCTCCTACAGCACCACATTTCAAAGCCTTCCATTCCTTTCTTTTCCGGAGCTCCTACCGTCCACGTTTCGCACCACACCAACATTTTTAGCTACAATTTCCTAATATTCACACTTACAACATCCTTAAAAAAATTCCTCTTTTTTCTTGTGCCTGTGTCTATCCTATTCTAGTTACGCTTCCCATGTAGAAGAATTTCTTAATTTCCGTCAAAATATCCCTTCCCAATCTAACAGCCTTTGTCATTTCACTGTTTCCCAAACTACACTCCATTACCTTGGTTTTCCCTCCATTAATCCTCAAATTGAACTCTTTATCCAGGATTCCGTTCATGCCATTTATTATGGTTTCCAAGCCTTCTTCTGATTCCCCTAATACTACAATTTCGTCGACAAAGAGTATTGTTTTTATTTCTTCTCCTGGCAGTATGATTCATTTTCCAGTGTTTCTTTTATATTATAAGAAATAATTATTAATATATTAATATTCCACTTAAAATAATCAATGTACCCCCTATTCACTTCATTTTGATTTTTTTTTTGGTTAACAGGCTACATGAGGGTGATCCTGAAACAGGCAACTCCCCTTTAATAGCATAGGAAGGGAATTGAAAAGGGGGGATGCGGAAGGTAGAGCAAGGTAGCAAGGGTTAACTAGGGCCCCCGGGCTATGGTTTAAGGATCCTACCCGGTGTTTCACCTAAAGAGATGCAGGGAAAACCCTAGAAAACCTGCATCAGGTAGGTCGGGCATTGGGTACTATTCTCACGCCCTTCCGAATGACGGGAGACGAGTCTGCTGTGGGGACGCAGCATTCCCTTCTCCGTGTCTCCACCAGTTTCAGGAGGCAGTTGGCCGACTGATCCAATGGGATCAGCGGACAGCTCTTGCCATATGCCCAAGGTCTTTGACCCCGGTACATATACCTCCTAAAATAGGTGAAGGTGTCTCGGCATGTGAGAACTTTGATGTCATTCATTAATCTTTCTAGTTTTGGATTCGCTGTATTGACGACGAGGGAGATGTTGTGGCCAAGATGTCGTAGGTACATGTCATGTGACCCTGTGATAAGGGTTGTTGTTCCGTTTCACAGGCAGTCACCGAGGAAATCTCGCTGAACCCTTTGGCACAGTGGAGCGAGGGGTGAGGGTGGGGGGGTGGGTTGAGAAGGGGGGCCGTGGGGGGGTTACCTTCTTTACGAGAGTACTGCCAGTTGTTTGTAAAAGCAAATTTGTGTTCTCGATTACCAGACGTCGCTCGGGAAAACAAAGCCGATTGTCGCGTCACAGCTGATGAGCAGCAGCGTCCCTCTCTCTTTCCTCTCCTCTCCTCTCTCTCTCCTCTACCAAGCCCTGTCCTTCATCGGCACTCCCGCCTCCGGGGTTTACATTTTATTTCACGCGCTACAGAGTTCGGATCATGCTCCTTACAACCAAACCACTCACTTGCGAACTTAATTCCATCATATCCGGGGGGTGAGGGAGGAGGGAGGGAGTGAGTGGAAAGGAGGACCGGAGGGTGTTAGAGGGGGGACTCACTACAAATAAAATGAATTTTTAAAAAAATTAGGTATAATGAAATAGGGGTTGGATTTTAATTTCTATCAAAATAAATTATCTTAATTAAATTAAATTTATTTACAGCAAAACAAAAACAAAACTACAATAATTACTAAACTTTGAGGTCGAATTAAAAAATTTACCACTGTTAACTCAGTTTATAATGTATGGCATTCCTTGCTTTCTCCATGGCTCTGCAGCCCATTGAGGGCCTGGGCCTACCGAGTCGTCTGCGGACTGTCATCTTGCATGACACATTCCTAATTTGGAGTGACACGTGGTCAGAGTATCGATCCTCCAACAACCTTAATCCCGGTCTTCGCGACGACCATGACGACACAAACATCCAAGCCCATGCCAGGATTCGAACCCGGGACCTCTGGGTTGTGAGGCAGCAACGTTAGATACTACACCACAGGAGGTCGGCACAATTTATCTCACACGGGTCAGTTTGTTGGGATGTTTGCGGCACAGCGACAGTCACGGCACATCACAGACACCCACCTTTTTTTCATCCTTTGTAAAACGGCGGCTTAGTCCTGTCTGGCTGCTTGCGTAGTCCTTCCGCCTTCGTCAGGGCGGCTCCTTCCAGTGTCTTCTTTCTAGAAATTGTGGGGGACCGTATTAAGTGGTTCCCGGGTTTGACCTGGTCGTAGTCGGAATCCGTCCCTTCTTTATTTTTTTTGGGTAACAGGCTACATGAGGGTGATCCTGAAGCAGGCAACTCCCCTTTAATAGCATAGGAAGGGACTTGAAAAGGGGGGATGTGGAAGGTAGAGCAAGGTAGCCCAGGGTTGACTAGGGCCCCCAGGCTATAGTGTAAGGATCCTACCCGGTGTTTCACCTAAAGGTGATGCAGGGAAAAACCCTAGAAAACCTGCATCAGGTAGGTCGGGGGCTAGTGGGTACTACTCCTGCGCCCTTCTGATGACGGGGAGACTGGATTGCTGTGGGAACGCAACAAACCCGCCTCCGTGCCTTGTTCAGTATTGAGAGGCAGTTGGCCGACTGGTCCAATAGGATCAGCGAACAACTCTTACCGTATGCCGAAGGTCTTCGACCTCCGTACATACACCTCTCAAACTGCCCAAGGTCGTCTCAGCCTGCAGGAGTCTTAAAATTGCTACCTTGGCCATGGACCAAGGGGGGAGGGAAAGAGGAAAACCAGGAAGGAGGAAGTCAAACTCCACCTGGCTCTCACTCATTTCCCAGCAGGATATCCTCCTGCTCTTTCAAGGCGTTCCCCTTCTTTATTGTTGCAACTCGTGCTTATATTGCAACGGGATGTTTTGCGAGTCCCAAACTCAGGCCTTTGTCCCAATTTTCAGGTCTAAGGGCTGACCTGTCATTTCCCAAGTGGTACTGATTTGCGTTTCTCTTTCTGGCTATCGATATCATCTCAATTGGATGTTCATTTAACATTAACCAAACGCGATCATTATTTGCTCTTTAATTGGCCTGGCAAGCAACCTAGCCCGCCTCTTAATAAGTATAATCTATACACACATATACAAAATTAATAGACTCTATGAGGAAATTGTTTTACATATAAACATAATTGTGTGGGATGCAACGCACACCACAATCTTCTTTCCAATTAGCGCCCCAGATTAGATAACAAACTTCTCTCAGTCTCAGGCTACATTCGAATCTTCCATTCCCGTCCAATAAACTTCAATACCACCACTAGCCAGCCGTGCCGTGGATAAACCACCACGCAAAAAACCTTCTAGACTTCCTCCTCCTCCTTCAACTCATCATGCCCGACTGCCAAAATTTCTCTCATCAAACCCTCCTTCATTCACCCCACCATGAGATGCATGGCGGATCACCTGACCTTCAGCCTCCAATCAAAATTCAGCTTGTCCCGCCGTTTTCTCTCCCTAATTTCTGGCCTTCCAAAATTCCCAGGGTCAAAGAACTAGACTCAGGTATCAGATTTTTTAAGTCCCCAAACGGTGTTTTTGGCCACTTTCTGAAACCGATGTCTCGCCTCTCTGCCACCTTGGTGTTTATTTCGGCTGCTGTCTCCAATATGGGTAATTCTTCGCCCAATGGCGATATCAAATGGCGATTTCCAAATCTCCTCATTACATAGGCAAATTCAACAAAACTGCAATATCAATTTTAAAACCATAAAATTAAAAATAATAACACGGCCCCCCTCCTTCTCTTTTATGGCTAGTCTCCTTATGAGTCAAAGTACGATATTTATTAACAGTTCCACAGGATAATTATAAAGACCCTTCTAAAAATTTATTTAGTTGAATGGCGTAAGAAATACGTGAAAGACAAACTCTAAAGTTATTTCCTTTAACGTGGAAGTTAGCTTAGAAACCGGCCGACAGGAGCGCCACCGACCAAAGTCAGCTGTAAATGAACTCGTGGACGGATGGTGACTAACAATACCAAAGATTTTTTAAAATACGTAAATCTGTATAGCAGACGTCCGGTGGTCTAGTGGCTAGCGTCGCTGCCTCACAACACCGAGGTCCCGGGGTTCCAATCCTGGCAGGGGCTTGAACTTTTGTGACGTCACGGCTGGAGAGTCGATACAATGACAAACGTGTCACTCCAGATTCGGAATGTGTTAACTAAGTGGACAAGACAATAAGAGTAACCTTAAGAAAAGAAAGACTATGGGAAATAATAAGAAACCCACCACTCACCCATCGCGGCTCTAGAAAATTTGACAAACCTGATATCCGCTTTAGAACTGACAAAATACAGGACTAAAAATATAGAATCTTAAATATTACATCATAAGACTTAATATACTCATCATCGGACCGGGGGACTTTCAAATCCAGGAACCGGATGAGTATAAGGACCAAAATATAGACATCATAACATAAAATAGAATATAAATTATAGTAATAGTAAGATTATTCAAGTAATTATCTTAAACAAATTACATAACTCTGCTAATACAAATACAGTCATAAATAATTAGAGTATAAAATTAGTAAAAAAGTTTGAACCTACAACTACTCGACCAACGCGTCATGGAGGAGATCCGGAAACACGTGGGGGTCGTAACCGGAAAACACCCGGAGTTGTTTCACAAACAAAATGTATAAAGGTGGAAAGGATGCGGAGGAGACAAAGAAATTAAGAATTCTCTCCTTCAGTCTCTCCACGAAAATAATATAATAATAAAACTAGTGTAACAGATGATGATCTTACATGCTAAAACAAATTTAAATATACGCATATACTTTATTATTGTATTCATACATATTTATATCTATGTAAAAAAAATGTACCAACAAAAGAAAAATATTGTTAAACAGACCTGTTATTGAATCTAGAAAACAGGTCAAGTAAATTATTATCAATAAAAAAAAGTCCGCAGACGACCCGGTAGGCCGAGGCTCTCATTGGGTTGCAGAGGCCAAGGAAGAAGAGAAAATATAAATGCGTGGAAGCACCACAGTTCGAAAGCTTCTTCTCTTTTTCTGTGTGCAACTCGTATCGTCCACGTTTCGCACCCACGTAACGCCACACTCGATACAAAGAATTTTAGTAATGATTTCCTAAGATTCACATATATGTTTCCCGTAAAGAAATTCCTCTTTTCCGCGAAAGTCTTTCTTGACTGTGCTATCAAAATATCCCTTCCCAATCTAACAGCCATTGTTATTCCACTGTTTCCAATACTACACTGCATCACCTTGGTTTTGAATATTTTTAGTAATGATTTCCTAATATTCATACTTACGTTAACCGTAAGTACATTTCTCTTTTTCTTGGAAAAGCCTTCCAACCGTGTGCTATCCTACTGTAGTTATTATGCTGCTCAAGTAGCAGAATTCCTTAACTCCCTTTAAAATATCCCTTCCCAATTCTACACCCTTTGTTATTCCATGTTTCCCGTACTACACTCCATTACCTTCGTTATCCCTCTATTAATCCTGATATTGAGCTCTTTCTCCCAGGATCACGATCGTGCCATTTATTATGGTCTCCAGGTCTTTTTCTGACTCCCCTAATACTACGATATCATTAGCCAACTTTACGGGTCTTTTGTTTCTTCATCTTGCACTTTTATTTCCTTGCCATATTAACTTCCTTCGTCTTCAAAAGTCCTAGTAGTTTGCTCCACTTAACCTTATCAACCCCTTTATCTAAATCTACGAATGCCAAGCACGTTGTTGCGGTATTCAGTCCTACGACTGGTCTGATGCTACCTTCTATGCAAACCCATGTTGCGCAAGCCTTTTCATTTCCGCATAATTCAAACATTCGACTTCATCCCTAATCTGCTTAGCGTGTTCCGTCCATGGCCTTCCTCTTCTGTTCTTACCCCACACACTTCCCTCTAATGCTAATTTAACGATACCCTCAAGTCTTAATCTCTCCCTCCTCTTGGTCAACGTCCTCCGTATTGTCCGTTCTTTTCCCCTATTCTGTTTAGAACTTCCTCGTTAGTGATTCTATCCACCCATCTCATTCTCCCATAGCATCACATTTCAAAGGCTTCTATTCTTTTCCTTTTCGCAACTCCTACCGTCCACATTTCGCATCCATATAACGCCACGCTCCATCCCGTTACGTAACAATGGACGACAGATGACGACACTGACAACGGATGTAGTTGAACAAGGTGAGTATATTGCAGAAGGAACTGCGAGAGTGACATTCGAACGAAATATGTTGGCTTGACAAAATAAATGTCGATGTCGGTTAAATCACGTACTGCACCAGGCTATTACCCAGATTCATTTGAAACAAAAATTTCTCATTTTGTACAAGACTTTTCGCCATGTTCAACCTCGAACGACGACGTGAGACGTCTTTTCGACTTCATCCGCTACACCGTGCCCCATAACCGACGTAACTGAACAGTCTGCAAAAAAAACGCTAAATGAAATCGAGACGCGAATTAGTGCGAGGAGAGTGAAGGGGGAGGGGGAGGGAGACGTTGATGGAGTTAACAAACATGTAAGTGAGCGCCGTGGAGGGTGAGTGAGGGTCACATCGCAAGAAGTGGGGATAGAATGGGATTGAGATCACAGATCGTATATAGATAAGCTAATTACGCAAGTACTGTGACACGGACTCCTTGCAATTGGATTGAAGTTTCAGCCATATTTATCTTCTCAATGTGGCGTCGTCCAGTGACGTACCAACGACATTCCAATTTGAAAAGCATCATCAAAGTGAACCAGGAAAAATATGACTGGGCTAAGGCCGACAATTTTTAAAGCAAAATCCATATATATGTCTGTAAAACTCCATCACTGAACCGTTTTATTTCTATATATTCAACTATATACATTTAATTCTATAAAAGTGATTGTAGAAAGAACTGATGAGGTCTCTAATAGAGATGGGCAAAACCGTTCTTTACAGTGATCGGATCGGAACCGCTCGCTCAATGATTCGCCGCTCATTTTATATTTTTTTTTTCACCGCACGCATAAGAAAAGTGCCTGTGGGAGTTTTCTCTCGCAGGCCTTTTCATCCCAGGGTGACTGCGGGACTCACCTGTTTGTGTCGGGAATGCCTCGTACTCTCTCTGGGTTTTTTTCAAATTTCTCACATGCCGAGACACCGTCACCTATTTTGGGAGGTATATGTACCGGGGTCGAAGACTTTGGGCATATGGCAAGACTTGTCCGCTGATCCCATTGGATCAGTGGGCCAACTGCCTCCTAAAAATGGTGGAGACACGGAGAAGGGAATGCTGCGACCCCACAGCAAACTCGTCTCCTGTCATTCGGAGGGACGTGAGAATAGTACCCAATGCCCGACCTACCTGATGCAGGTTTTCTAGAGTTTCCCTGCATCTCTTTAGGTAATACACCGGGTAGGATGCTTAAACCATAGCTCGGGGGCCTTAGTCAACCCTTGGCTACCTTGCTCTACCTTCCGCATCCCCGTCCCCCTTTTCAATTCCCTTCCTGTGTTATTAAAGCGGAGTTGCCTGTTTCAGGATCACCCTCATGTAGCCTCTTAACTCAAAAAAAAATTTCACCGCACACAATTTACCAATATGACTCTTACCTTGTTTCCATGAATGTACACAAGATTTTCTAGTGAATATATGAGTTTTTTGGACAAAAATTATATACACTTTTCGTTATTTATTTATAAAGGAATAAATTGTTATAAAATT
>JAEMUL010000182.1:0-12487 GCA_034510155.1 Eucriotettix oculatus | reverse complement strand
CCTAAGGCTAGGTTTACACGGGCAGTGATGACTGCCAGAAAACGAAGGGCAGTGATGTCAGTGCCGTGTCAACATACGTCAGTGCTGCGCTGACAACTGCCAGTCCGTCGCTGACACGAGAGCACTGCCTCACTTTTCTTGGAGCGTGTCAACAGCATGTCAGTCATGACTGACGTTCCCCCTCCACCGACCTAGACACTGCCCTCATGGGAGGCCAGTCAGTGGCAGTTACGGTTGTCAATTATCGATTGTGAACAGTGGGGAAGGCCTGACTATCGATTGCGCGATGGTAAACAGTAAACACTTTGTATTTTGAAATTTAAATACGCGTGGAGTTTGGTTTAATGTGTGATTGGAGTAAGTGGATCGTTGTTGTGAACAGTGGAAAGTACTTTGGTTCAGAAAACATACGGGATAGAGTTGATAAGTAGCATTTACTCACCTATAAATTTTTAGGTTAACTTTCCAAATATAATTTTTGTCCACCTTCCAGACACAAACTTAACTGGCAAAAAAACTACGCGAAAAAATGATATATATATATATATATATATATATATATATATATATATATATAGCTATAAACGTACTAAAATCACACGAAATGAAAAATAATTCATTTTGTTTTCTTCAGTAATTGACATATAAGGGGAATAAAACAACAAGTAATAAACACCTAGTAAATTAAACACTGAAAACCAGCTTCAAAAGCCTTCCTCATTTGTTACACCTTTCCTAGCACAAACAGAAAATGATTAATTCCGGTACTTTTAGTGTATAAGGCCTATGCTGTCACCTTCCAACATCATTTTTAAGTGAAGTTCTTGAAAGTTTCAGACGTGTGTTTACGAGGTTACTGCTGGCATGCCTAGGATTGCCCCAAAGATGAGCACCTAAAAGTAAGATACTGTAGTTATAAATGATTTTGTAAAGAAATGTCTTTTAGACACTATTTTCAAACTACACATTATTTCAGATAAATCACAGTCACTTCTGAGGACCCAGAGACTGGGGCCCATACTAATTCAATAGAATGTACGAGCTGATCCGCTAAGGCAATTGCAACTCCATGTGGGAGCAAGAAAAACAGCCAGGAACCTGGTGAAATATGTTTTTAAAATCTTGTAGGGATAGGAATATTGATGCTTTTGAAGAATGGGGGTACGTGCTGTAAAAGATCAGCCAGTTATTGGAGAATGTGAGAACAACTCTGATGACAGGTTGGAGAGTGAACCTAATTTAATTTAAGTTGTACAAAGACAGAGATATCAATCTGTTCTCATTTTACAGAAAGTGAGATTTTTAGTTCAACTAGTGTTAATTTTAATACTGGCCTTCAGAGTAAGATGCTAAACTCGAGTTGATATGTTTTTAAATGCCTTATTTCTCTTAATTATTTCCACATAAGATATTATTTATGTTAATACTTAACCATATTGCAAAACAATTATACAATTGTTAATTTTTATTCTACTTGTTTCAGAAATCTACATCCTTGGAGTGCCAGATTTCTCGGCGTCCAACGACAAGAAAACTCTTGGGATATTATGTATTATTAGATTGCGACCTTTGTTAAACATGTCCAACCACATTTTTAAAAATTTTGTTACTGTCTTCATATTAAAAATTGTCTGAGTAATGTTTGTTGAGTAAAGACTCAATAAACTAATCATACATCAAATGAATGTCTTCTAAATAACTTTTAAGTCATTTTCAGCCAGGTGTCTGGATACTTTTGATCACATGGTGTATATATATAATAGGGAAAGGAAAGAGAGATAGAAAGTAGGTGACTTACCTGAGGTTCACAGATGGCAGGCACCTTGAAAGGTTTGGAGTTTTTTAAATTTTCGGAGGCACTGCCCCTTTCTTCAGAAAACATTTCCAGTGATCGACTAGGTGACGATTTTTATATATACATGTATTCAGATTGTCGGAGTATTAAAGACAAATTTATGCCACAGCATAATAAATAATAATGTCAATTGTTGCATCTGACTTTAAGAATTGTAAAGAAGACATAAATTTGACATTACATTAGCTTAGCTTAATGATACATTGACCAACTCTCGCTCTTTTAATGCATCATATTATTTTACAATATATAATGTAATCCCTTATGTATTCATTGTATTTCTTTCTGTTAAATAAACTTTTTCATACTTTATCGTAATTTTGTATATTTTTCTGATAAAATATATAGTTCACAATATATACTAGCCAAGTAGTTATAATATATCGATACTATGCAACAACATTCCAACCGATCGTAGTTGCCAAAAATAGCAGAGAAGTGTAAACATGCATCAGAGTTCTCTGTCCGTTTTGTAGTGAGGGCAGCACTTGCACAGAATTGTCAGCGAAGAAGTGGGCAGTTATCTGCCCAATATGTAAACGGTAGGCAGAGCACAGTCAACCCAACTTCGACGAACATCACTGCCCGTGTAAACCTAGCTTAACTTTCTCAAGTATATCTAAAAATACAGTTGGTGAATTTTTTAGTAATATACATAACAAAAATTCATTAAAAACAACCGAATCAATTAATTATCAGTGTGAGATCCTTCATTTAATCTACAAGCTTCATCACAATTATTTTAAAGGGGAATGCAGATTGACAGAAATCGTGTCCCCATATTGTCTAGTAGGACAGAAATCAATTCATATGATATGTACACGTCATAACGCTAATAGTTGATTATGTTTATGAAGTAATTAAATTTGTTCCAACTTCATAGATTTTGAAATTGACAAATTGAGACTGTGTTACATTCCATCTACTTTTTTAGTATTTTATGGAACGTAGAGGAAACAGCAGGTAAAATAACTAACTAAATGGTGTAATCGCAAAAGACAAGGAAATAGTTTCAACCTTAATTTCAGTGCAGTCTAAAAATAAATAAATAAAATGAGGACGCGAGTCCGCTGTGTTACTTGTATCGCATGACAAGTACTATTTTTGAATTTCAGATTCAAGAAAGGTTTTAAGGCATTCAATGTTACATACAAAAACCGGGTGACTAATGCCATCGTGTGACTGAATGTTTCATGTACAGTATACGAATTTACGTATGTAAATTTCCACCGATGCTCTCTTTCTGCACATCACCTGTGCCTAATATATAAACAGCATCTGTTTTCCCGGTTTGGAGTGGGGTAGTGCATAGTACTATGACCCAGGATTCCCCTCGAATCTTGTATCTTAGTCTTTGATCTAAATGCCACAGGCAGATTAAAGCGGCAATTGACAATTCGGTAACTGTCTTGGATTATTAGACGCTCACGGCAAGATGAGTGAAACTGATGTGGAGTATTGCCCGAACTGGTAAGGTTATACTTTTTTTTTTTACCTTTTTGGGTCTTAAAAATAATCTCTAATTAAATACATTACTATTGTTCAGCAAACGTGAAGTGCCCTCCGGAAACTTTACTATGCATATAGTGCATTGTCAACGAAACCTTGCACTATGTACGAAATGTGATGAACCCATCCCTCAAAGCGAACTAGCAGCACACATTGCAAATTTACATTCTTTTACCGAGTGTCCGGATTGCGGTACCCGGATGGAGAAGAGGCACTTGGCAGAACATAAGGTAGTTAATAACACAAACATACGGTGGTCGGATGTATAGAATACAATCTTTCATTCCAACATTTGTTTCTGAAACCATTTGAATATTTTTCTTTCACTTTTATATAAAAGTTTAGTTTTGTTGCATGGCAGCAGCATTACTTGACAAATTTAAATTAAAGTAGAATGTCTAATTTATATGAATGGAAGTATTGTAACACTTCATTTTATTTTTTAGAATTCATCGTGTTCCCGTAGAGAAATATGCTGTACATTCTGTCATATTGAGGTAGAAGCTGCCGAGTTAGCTGAACATGAAAATTATTGCGGAAGTCGGACTGAAAGATGTGACGATTGTGGAGAATTTGTGATGTTAAAATACCAACAACTTCATCAGGATTCAAATCATGGCTTTTTAAAATTAGATGATGGTAATAGTTTTGCTTTCACACAGTATAACTTAATTTATTTACTCATACTGGTCAATTTATTCAAATCTATTAATATACAATTTACAAGCTTTTGGGTCCATTTGCAAAAATTTATAAAATTTACAGACTGTTAGATTGCTATTTGAAATGTATTGTACTATAGATGTTTCACAAGCTAACAACCACTTGGGTACAAACTTAACCCCACTTCAACCAAGCCCCTCTGCAAGCTCTGCCCTCTACTGTTCTGTGACAAAAATTTATTAAAGTCAAATATGTACAATCAAAATTTTAATTGCCATGTTGAAAATGTACTCTTATTATAATAATTGTAACAAATATATTATTTTTGTGTTTATTATTATTATTGAGTTAGTGTATGTCTTGTAAATGTTGATGAGGCAAACTACCAAATGTATTTAAAAGCGGGAGTACAGCATTCACCACTATGCTTAGATATTTAACACAATGAATCGACTGTAGTAACCAAACAGCTGTTCAAATCGTAAAATAGGCAGTACTTAAGTATTTTTTAATAACCCAATGACTGAATATCCAATTAATATAAAATAAATCCAACAATATTGGTTGTATTTATTTTATCGCTCAATTGTTGTTGTTAACTGGTTACTTTTTGTATTATAGGATTTTTTAAAATAATTTTGCTATTAAAAATTCAGTGATATGTCTCTTAAAATACTTAAGTCAAAGCCTTAATAATTTCCCTGCATTACTCCTATGAATATTGTGTATTAACATTGTTTATTACATTTTAGAACCAGGCCCTGTACCTTCATGGTCATCTTGTACCACTGCCAGTGTACTAAATGATTTGGGACGGCAAAGAAAAGTGTCAAATGCAAGTCAAGATCCAGGAAGACCAACTGCAGCATCAAATAGACTGTCACCAAGTAAACGCACTAATGACATGCCTCAAGTTAATTCATCCACAGTATTCAGTGCTCCTAAGGCCTTAAATAAACCGTCAATTCCACAAGGTATCATGTTGTAACTTAAACATTTTTGTATTTTTATAGGTAAAAACCAGATAAGGTCCCAAACTGAGGGATGAAATGTCATGTAGTGTAATGACCATATGATGACTTATAGGCAATTTTATTACTTATTAATTTTATTGTGATGTATGGCCTGTAAATTCTGCAACTATTTTAACATTACTTTTTATTTAATTTATATATATATATATATATATATATATATATATATATATATATATATATATATATATATATACCAAAATTCGACATATGTATTTCTTTGTGCATGTTTCCATGCCGTACATATGTTTCAAAGAGCGAATTTCCTGCCTTTCTCCCAAATATTTCTATCTTTCTTTCTATCCAATTATCAAATGAGTGACTTCGTCACTTATCCAATATATAATTTATTTATATATATATATATATATATAAATTAATGAAACGTTTGTAATGTGAAGAAGTCACAGGTTTTTGGATATTAGGATAGTAAGTAAGGATAGTAAATGAGGGAGAAAGATAGGAAATACACTTTGAAACATATGTTTGGCACAGAATTATGCTCGGGGAAAGACATATGTCAAGCGTAGAGAAGGAAGAAAGACTGAAAATATTCGGCACCGACGGGACTCGAACCCGGATCGTCAAAGAGCCTCCGCTGTAGCTGCATATATATATGACGGAGATATAGAAAGTAGGTGACTTACCTGAGGTTCACAGATGGCAGACACCTTGTGAGGATTAGAGTACTTGAATTTTTGGAGGCACCGCCCCCTTCATCAGAAAGTTAGGAAGACATTTCCAGTGATTGGCTAGCCGTGTCTGCCCAATACTCCAACCTACCATGACCTTCGAGAATCCCACCAACATAACTACATACAAAATTAACGAAAACATAACCTGTCTGTCCTCTCACACCATCTATAAAATAAACTGCACACTCTGCCGAGACTTTTACATTGGCCAGACAAAGAGACCCCTCCCCAAAAGGAATGCCAACCACCGCAGTACAGTAAAACTCCACCAAACACAATTCCCCATAGCCACCCATGCCAATAGCCACAACACCAACAACTTCAACCAGTGCTTCACACTGACCCCCCCTCAAAGCTGTACCTCTCGATTCTTCAGAAGCTGAACTCCATCTATGGGAAGTTTCATTTCAGCATGTCCTACAGTCCACGAAGACATTTCTAGTGATTGGCTAGCCAACGACAAAAAATAAATTATATATATATATAAGGAAATTAATTTGTCAAATTAATAATATATACAATTTCAATGACAATATGGGAAAGGCATCAAAATGCAAGGAAAAGAAATAAGAACTGTAAGGTTTTCTGATAATATTGGGGTATTAGAGTAGTCAAAAGTATACTTCAAAAACATAATAAATGGCATGAACTTTGATCTTGAATGAAAAGTATATTATAAGGATCAATAAAGGTAAAACCAAGGTGATTGAGTATAGTATGAGAAATAGTGGGAAGGGATAGCTTGACGGAAATTAAGGAACTCCTACTTGTGCAGCATTGGGGATGGTAGAAGTATAGTAGACATAAAGAGTAGGATAACACAGGCAAGAAAGGCTTTTACATAAAAGATGAATTTACATACAGCTAATATAATTATGAATATTAGGAATTCATTACTATAAATGTTGGTAAGTAGTGTGGCGTCATATGGGTGCGAAACCTGGACGATAGGAATTGCAGAAAGGAAGTGAATAGAACGTTCAGAAATGTGGTGGAAGAAGAGTTCTCAAAGATGGAGTTTGGCTCTTGAAGAATTTGGAGGAGGGCAATGAGGAAGGTCATTTTTAAGCACTGCTTGAAAAAATTAATGTTGTTGCTTTAGGCATGGGCAGCTATTGGAAATTGTTTTACTGTGGTGCATTGTTTGGAACTCAGGGAGTACTCTCTTTGACCAATGTAGGAGGGTGGGCAGAGTCTGCAGTTAATCTTGTAGATAGTGTGGGAGGGGAGGCAGGTTATGTTTTGCTTTAATTTTGTAGGTTGTGTTCTTGGTGGGATCCTGGAAGATTGTGGTGTGCAAGGTTTCGAGTCTCTTGTGGGTGGGGACTGAGGTTTGTAGGGTCGAACCAGTATCTTCCTGTCTTTGCCAATTACATTTTATACAATTATGTTAAACATGGATGACCTCATCTTCTAATACAGAAAGAAAGTTTTATAAGAGAGGGTATCATGCTTTCTTTTTTATAGTTTGTTCCTGTGAATATAATTTGATCTTATCATGGCCAACATAAAAGAATGAAAATAACCTCTGTTTACACATAATCAATTATTTGAATTCCATATATTCCTAAACATCACTGTCCAAGGAAATAGTTTATTTTACTTATATCAATTGTTCGTGTGTAATTGTTATGCTATGATGTAATACACAGTTATAGGTGTAACTGTCCATACAGAATATAATGCTAAGTTGCTGGGTGCTGAATACATTAGTGCTACCGCACAAAAAATTAAGTCTGTTATTTAGCAATCTCATGTACCTGTATCTCCCATCATTTTTGAAAGCCCACAAAGATGTATGGCTGTCTGCTCATGCTTGATTTGGCAGCTCTGGGAAGTTTCTGTGCTACTGCATATAAAGCAAAGTTGCACATTAATGTTATTTAACAATTAAAAATGCATGTCTTTCCCACAGATATTGAGAATTACCAATAATCATTTTGACAATTATCTTATTTTAAAATAATATACTTACAATTAAAGGTAATTCTGGTGGTCAGTTTATTTTATGGCAAGTGAAAGTAAAAATGCAAAAAAAAAGTTTGCTTATCATAGTCCACATTACTATAATGCAATATCAATGGCAATGAATTGTCATGCTACCTTACTGAAAATTGTGCTTAACGAGTTCTCCATTTGTCTCCAAAATGATCAATAATATTTTCTCTAGAAATACTTTTGGGATATTGGAGTAGGAGTGGTTGCAGAATACTGCTTGGTGGAATGTTAGGTTGTCGACTACTTTGCCTTCATTTTACATGTTTCTAATACCGACAATAAGTGAATTTAACTCCTCCATAAACCATGCACTTAAGGTTTAGTTTATTATTTAATTCATTGTGTTTAAAATTATCTGGTGATTTTTAGATCAGAATGAGGTGGATTTGGACTTGTTATTGGCACTTCGACTGGCAGAACAAGAACATTCATTTTCAGCTCCTACAGCACCACCTGAAAGTGAAAATGGTTCTTTTGAATTAGTGGCTCTTCCTTGCGAGTTCTGTCAAGCAATGATTCCTGCAAACCAATTAGTGTTACACGAGGTAAATATTGGTTTAAATTTGTCAAAACTTACATCATTTTAGCATTGACATATTCCTATAGTTATTAGACCTAGTAATTTTTGTTGTATTTGTCATATATATATATATATATATATAAACTGAACTCTTTCCTCCGCCTTGCCTACACTGGACTACAATCCAACCCGGACATGAAAAACATCCTCCCGACCATACTACCCACCTGTCCAAGGGTTGCCTTTAGGCGCCCACCCAACCTCCGTAATATCCTGGTCAGACCCTACAAACCCCACACCCCCAACCACAATTGGTTGCAGACCGTGTGGCAGAAACAGATGCCATGTCTGCCCAATACTCCCACCTACCACGACCTTCCAGAGCCCCACCAACAGCACTACCTACAAAATTAAGGAAAACATAACCTGTCTGTCCTCCCACACTATCTACAAAATAATCTGCACACTCTGCCCAGCCTTTTACATCGGTCAGACAAAGAGACACCTCCCCGAACGGATTGCCAACCACCGTAGCACAGTAAAACTCCTCAAAACCCAATTCCCCATAGCCGCCCATGCCCATAGCCACAACACCAACAACTTCAACCAGTGCTTCACACTGACCCCCCTCAAAGCCCTACCTCCCGACTCATCAGAAGCTGAACTCCATCTGTGGGAACTTTCATTCCAGTATGTCCTACAGTCTAGACAAAGCCCTGGACTCAATATCCTATAACTTTATCTCCAACCTTCCCCCCCCCCCTTCCAAAGCACGAGTCCATTGAATTGTACATACAATAAAACCTTCTGTGTGTGTGTATACCTTGCCTTTTGTTTGAATGGTGGTTGTATGTATGTATGTATGAGAGTGTGTATCAATATTTAAATATTGACACCTCTAAGGGTGGATGTGTTTGAATGAATGTGTGTCAAGATGGGGGTGTTAGTATGCATCTCCCCAACCCCCATCCAGTCCTTGCCTCTTCCCAGACCCTTATTGAGAGAGAAAGTTGGTGACCTGGTGGGGTCAATTGTTTACGACCCAAGTTAGCAGAGCAGCAAATTTTGGCTGCTCAGTCGTCGGCTAGCCGATCACTGGAAATGTCTTCCTAACTTTCTGATGAAGGGGGCGGTGCCTCCGAAAATTCAAGTTCTCTAAACCTCACAAGGTGTCTACCATCTGGGTCATTACACGTCAAACCAACCCAAAAAAATACGATTCGACACCCATGGTCTCAGATTTTAATGAAACTTGGCATGTTTGTTCCTTTCATGAATATAAGGAATGGTATGAAATATTTCTGCTCTATCACAAATGGTTTTTGTTTTACAGCCTGCTAAAGTTTTTGAAATCGCGTGTTTTTTTTCGATCGGCGGATGAAATGAAATTTGTTCTCCCATAGAAAATACATTATATCTTCCTTATTTACCAACCGATGTTGATGAAATTTTTAATGGGAATACTTCAAAAGGAAAGGAAGCTAGAAAAAAAATATTGTATCTATAAACTATCTGTAAGTGGTCTGAAAAAAATTCTGAACTGGTGAAATTAATTTTTTTTAATGAAATATCACTATCGACGCGAAGCGGAATATCATCGTGAGGGAAAAGGATATCGACAAAAGTTTTTTATAATTATTCTTTATAAAGATATACACTACCACATGAAAAAATAAAATTAATGGTTTTTTTCACTCCTTGATTGATTTTTTTTCACTTAAAAAATAGGAAATGGGTCGTTCCATGTCATGTGGCTTAGTTTTCAGAACCGATCCCCGAGCAACCATTTCCGATTTTGATGAAATTTTTACAGTTTGTTCTATGAGGCCTTAGATGATCATCTGAAAAATTTCAGCTCGAAATATGCATTTCTGGTTGAAATGCGAGTTTTTTCGCAGAAGGCAGCCGTTCGTCAGAGTAGACGTCGTTCCAAAAATGCCTCTTTTGAGCATTAATATTGCGGCAGATATTACAGAATAGATCCTGAAAATTATTTTCTATGATAAACCTAATGCTCAGATTACGAAAATAATAAAGAAAAGTATCGTCCCTATCGTTAATTTTTTTTCTGATATTCAAGGAATTCTGAAGGCATTTATATTTTGTACTTCGCATTTCTACACGAATGTCTACAATTCAGATGATTTACAACTTTGAAGTTCTAAACTATAGTCAAATCGTTAGTTATTATCTTGATAAACCGCGATTTTAAAACAAATTAATAAAGAAAAAATTTTAATTACAAAGTGTATGATTATATTATTTGTCATAATGGAAAATGTTACAAAATGCACCAAGAAAAATGTTTCAAACTCTATGATACTGAATTTGAACTTCCTGCACACTTTTTATAACTAGATTGAACATATATAATATATTCTTAAGAGAACTCATAAGTTATTCCAGTCATTGTTTTGGGAGGTTCCACAATTGCAATGCGATGGTGACGGGTACCACAGATGCATCTTCCTTCTGGGGCCAGAAAAATGATGCTGATGGTCCACGAGGATGTAAAAAGTTTACTATGACATCATGTCACCTCACTCACCATACCAAAATACCATAATGTGTCATAAATACAAGCAATGAAACATCCAGGATAAAAAATTTCTTTTTTCACAAATAAAGTATGCTGTTTGTTACACAAGTTGAAAGTAAGACCCGGTGTTTCATCACTACTTATTTTTCTAGCCTCAATCATTCCAAATTCATTTATTGGCTGAAGGCTGTGAAAATATCTGGTTCCTGGAATAGTTTGAATATCTTTGAAGCAACTTTCCAAATTTAGGCGAGTTGTATCAACAGCGCCTTTAGAAATAAGTTCGAAGTTAATATTTGTAATTGTGTTTTTGCAAAACTCAAAAAGATCATTTGTCGTTATTTGACTGTCCAAATGTCAATGAAGACTTTCCTTCCTAGCTAAACGGTTTACAGTGCCTCCTATACAATCACATTCTCTTTTACTATGACTGGTTGCAAAAAATGACCACTGTGCTTTGAGCTGAAAGTCCTTCTCATGCAAACACAGATTTATAAAGTTGTACTTATTTTTATACTGCCCAGCACAACCATCACTGAAATACCGATTGTTTGTTACATGTGGGTAGTTCTCTTTCAGAAACGACCTCACAGATTTTTGAATCTCGTATACCAAACTCAATGTTTTAGGTTGCTTATGATACGTTTATTTGAAATAACTAACGATTTGACTGTAGTATAGAACTTCAAAGTTGTAAATCATCTGAATTGTAGACATTCGTGTAGAAATGCGAAGTACAAAATATAAATGCCTTCAGGATTCCTTGAATTTCAGAAAAAAAATTAACGAAAATTTTATCGTCAACTTTGGAGGCCGATGCTGGCTAGGGACGATACTTTTCTTTATTATTTTCGTAATCTGAGCATTAGGTTTATCATAGAAAATAATTTTCAGGATCTATTCTGTAATATCTGCCGCAATATTAATGCTCAAAAGAGGCATTTTTGGAACGACGTCTACTCTGACGAACGGCTGCCTGCTGCGAAAAAACTCGTATTTCAACCAGAAATGCATATTTCGAGCTGAAATTTTTCAGATGATCATCTAAGGCCTCATAGTACAAACTGTAAAAATTTCATCAAAATCGGAAATGGTTGCTCGGGGATCGGTTCTGAAAACTAAGCCACATGACATGGAACGACCCATTTCCTATTTTTTAAGTGAAAAAAAATCAATCAAGGAGTGAAAAAACCATTAATTTTATTTTTTTCTTGTGGTAGTGTATATCTTTATAAAGAATAATTATAAAAACCTTTCGTCGTTATCCTTTTCCCTCACGATGATATTCCGCTTCGCGTCGATAGTGATATTTCATTAAAAAAATTAATTTCACCACTTCAGAATTTTTTTCAGACCACTTAAAGATAGTTTATAGATACAATTTTTTTTCTAGCTTCCTTTCCTTTTGAAGTATTCCCATAAAAAATTTCATCAACATCGGTTGGTAAATAAGGAAGATATAATGTATTTTCTATGGGAGAACAAATTTCATTTTATCCGCCGATCGAAAAAAAACACGCGATTTAAAAAACTTTAGCAGGCTGTAAAACAAAAACCATTTGTGATAGAGCAGAAATATTTCATACCATTCCTTATATCCATGAAAGGAACAAGCTTGCCAAGTTTCATTAAATTCTGAGACCATGGTGTCATGGCTGGGTTGAACGACATGGA
>JAEMUL010000181.1:0-12514 GCA_034510155.1 Eucriotettix oculatus | reverse complement strand
ATTTTAGATTTAGGACTATGAGGCCTTAGATTAATGTCAACAAAACTTTAGTTCAAAATATAATGTATTCAATAATTAAGGTTTAAAATGTACTTTGATTAAATGAAAATAATAATTTTAAAATGGATCCGGTGAGAATATAACATGTACAAATATAAAGTTATTAAAAGGGAATGATTGTTAAGTTCTCATGGGTAATTATTGTTTGGGTGACCACGTGCAAGAGAATATTCCGTTCATTGACAAACCTGTGATGTTTTCATATGCGTCTTGATGCAGAGGCCACTGGAACTTCCTTGTTGATGGTTGGTAGACAATAGCACAAAGTCGCACGGCCGGAATTGAGGAAAACGCCTATTCTTCTCTTCTTCTTCCCTCGTTGTTAACGCCTTCTCTCTCCGCTGCCTCCTCGACTGATCGGTGCTGCAACTGCACTCGTCAATCGTTCACTGCACAACCTCTCGCCACCAATCTGTGTCACCATCAATCTCTACATCTCTCAAATTCACTCTCTACCACCATTCTCCTTCCTATCTGTCTAATTCATTCTCCACCACCAATATGCTCTCGCCATCAATCTGACCACAATCTCCACCACCAATTTGCTCTCAAAATGTCTCCGCAGACCTCTTTTAAAACTTCGTCCTCACTTATGCGACACCTATCACCAAGGTGGCAGGGATGGATATTCTCCAATAATATCCCTTGTTACATTTGGAGAACACACGCCACCGGGTCACCAAATTCTCTGACAGATTAGGAAATTCCGAAACTGGCGACGCGGTGTCTTAGCTTTATAGCCCAAGCGTCAACCGCTGTCTCTTTGTTTTTATTCCGCGCTGCCAAGTCGGCGCTCGGAAAAAAACCTTCTTCCTGACCAGCGACATTCTCATGCCGAAATATTGTCACGTAGAAATCGGTACGTTGGAATAATGATAGAGAATCAGGTTAGTTGTAGAACACGTTTATTTATAACACACAAGTTATACAGGATGTGACCCGATGTTCGCTCACAAGTCAACTGCCCGCTGCATAGCAGATCACAGCTTTATATAGGCACAGAACAGGAAATGATGTAACACTCATTGTTAACATAGAACAATCTGGAACAAATTAAACGAAGTAATGAAAAGTGACTAAAAATATTAGCGGGTGACGCCCTCCGGACCGTAGAGCAGCGTCTTAACCACTAGACCATAGAGTCAGGTCCTTAACAGATCACAAATGTGGCAATATTTATGCAATTTAAAATTCCATAAATAGGAAAAACTTGGACCGGTTTCTACTGCGCTACAAGGCCTCTGGAATATGGGGACCGTCGATTTCCTTGGAGGGAAGGGGCAAACTATTCTTCTTAGAGAAGAGATTGTTAATATCTCTATCCGCCACCTTTGGGATATGAATTAAAGATGTGGGGAAGAAGTACTAACAATCCTTACAAATGACAGAAGAGACGAGCGATTGATGGGTTGAAAATTGTTGATCAGATGATAATAAAATTGGGGCAGATTTTGTGATTTCTCCTCATATTATCACATTATTCGACAAATAGTCTGAGGAGACGATGCGAAGACTGTAAATTTTCCTGAACCAGGGCCAATAGCAGCGGCAGATGAGGAGTGATCGAGAACAGACCGTAGTCATACGAGGAAGTGTAAACGAGAGAAGTCGCCGCTATTAAGCTGACACGGTAATTATCTCTGTAACGTTTTTGCTGATTTCCTATACTGTCAAGTCCGAGTATATTTTTATGAAATATTTCCTCTCTAAGATGAGACCCATATCATATGACCCTGAGTGTAGAGATCTAGAATTTTAGTTGTAAGGAAATTAATTATTTTTTGTAAATATTTATATGCTGTGTTTATTATAAAGAAAGTTTGGCTATGCAAATTAAAACTATAGTCAATCATTGCACATTAATAATTAATAAATATTTAAATTCAGTATAATTTACATTGATAACTATTTTTCATTATTATAAAATAAATAATATCCCCATTTTTCATTGAAACCCATAGGCCACGTGAGATGGAATGTCCCTACAATATGTTATAATTTTTTTTGTGGGGTTTTCAATTTAATTCTTCATTGACGTGTATCAGTCCACTTTACTAAATATTACTGATCGCAGCTTAGATGATAGCGAAGCACTGACCGAACAAAACTTTTCCCACAATTAAATATTTCAGAGTGGTTAATATTTTAAATTGCCTTTTACAGGAGGCTAACTGTGAACCTTATTGAATGTTTCGATAGTAAATGAATTGTATCCTTAAAATTTTTACGGTTCATGTCTTAAAAAAGATTTATTACACTTATTCATACATAACTTCTTTATCGCAGGGAGATATGTGTCACCTACACACTTAGTAAGGGTTAATAAGGAATTTGGTCCTTGAAGCCTAACCCCTCCTCACCTATTCTGCGGGCAGTGTCAGCTGAGTTGATTAAGCTCCCTCTCGCAATCACGACTGTTAGCGGAAGGCCTTGTCAGGGAAACACGCCTCCAGCACTCCATAGTAAACTCCAATTATCGATTCAGCGCTAATTATTCCACTGATATGTACTCAGACTTCCATTTGTCGGCAAACAATGATATCGGCTCACAAATAGATGAGCGTTTAGTCAAAGACTTGAAAGAGCATATAAATCATCATTTTATGTAGTTTACGGGACGTGTTCACGGAAATTAAATTGGGACCCTTGAAAGACAAATAAAGAAAAACCATCACGTTCATCAGAAATTTGAACGCTTTAAAATAAATTTAACATTCCACAAAAAGCTAAATAAAACACGATATAAAACACACAAAATATTATAGTTCCAGAAAATGTCCAACTATAATTTTATAATTTCACGATATTTGCTTCGTATGATACTTGCCTGCCCTTGATATATGGAATTAATTATTTTTTCTTTAATTTAAAACCAAAATTACAAGCAATGATTTAAATTAACAAAACATAAAAATGAGTAATATTTTAACAAACGAAATATAATTTTAATCTAGAATTTTCTCTCCAATATTAAAACAGTAGTAAGCTACTTGTTTCTTAAAATAGTAACGAAAAATTTTTCAAGACGTTGGTTTCCTAAGCGTCAATTAAAAATATAAAATTTAATTGTAATTAGAAATAAAATAACTTTTCGAATAAAATATAATTATTTATTAATTTTTTTGAAAATAATATGTATATTTAAACCTCGAGATTAAACCAATAATATCAGTACCCTGAAATATTAAATAGTTACGGACAATTCTTTAATTTATCTTTTTCAATCTGCAATTGCAGGCTGAAAATGAAGAAACTCAAGGAAGGGATTAAAACAAAGAAGATATAAAAGAAGAGTATAGAGAAAAGAGAAAGAAACAATATAGAAGAGAAGTGGGCACTCTTAAAGGAAGAATGACTAGAGCAGCAGGAGAAAAAAATAGGAAAAATAGCTCAGACCAATAGGAAAGCATGGTTAACACATGAAATTATAAAAATGACTGACGAAAGGCATAAATATAAAAACGCGATAGATGAAAATGGTAAAGAGCAGTAGAAAAGCTAGAAGAATTAGATATATAGGAACTGCAAAGCAGCCAAAGAAGCTTGGCTACAAGAGAAATGCTTAGTGGTTAAAGCTTTCATGGTGAAAGGGAAAATAGGCGCAACCTCTAGGAAAATCAAAGAAACATTCGAAGAAAGGAAAAAATATCAGAAAGAACATCAGGAGAGCGGATGGGATCAAATTATGGACAAATAAGAAAAATCAGAATGAAGGAAGGTGGAAATCTAGATCAGCCAGTAATAGATAAAGAAAAAGAGGTGGATGTTGGGGACAACATTTTAAGGACAGAATTTTACAGGGCGCTGAAAGACCTGAGTTATGGTAAAGCGCCAGGAATTGATAACACTAAAGAGAAGTTATTAAGAAGATCGAGCGAAGAAGCAATATCATGGCTATTCGGGATAGTTTGCGAAATATACCAAACAGGAAAAATACAAGAAGAATTTATTAACAGCAAATTCTACACATACCGAAGAAGACCGAGGCTGATGGATGTGAACAGAAAAAAACCAAATAGTTAAGTATCTCGTGCATGTAAAATATTAGCGAACATAGGATATAGGATGATGGAACGTCAAATAAAATGCGAGTTAGGAGAAGATCAGTTTGGATTTAGGAATAATGTAGTGAGAAGAGAAGCAATATTGATCTTGCGGCTATTTTTATTAGACAGGATAAGAAAAAAAAGGTAGACTGTAAATTTGTAGATTTAGAAAATGGCTTGATAACGTGAATTGGAATAAAATAGCGACAAAGGAGGCTTTCTCGTATATCGATTAGAATGAAAAGGAAGGATTTAAGGGAAAGGAAGATAGGATAGATTTTACATTCCTGATTGCCTTGACAATCAGATCAGAGACAAGTGTTATACTTAAAAACGCAACACTCATAAGTTAAATTAAGTGTATTAGAAGTAAAAGCTTGGAATAGAACAGGATCTCCTCCCTAGCCGACAATCAAAGGTAAGACGGTCCAGATTCTTCAGAACTTCCCAAGGAGGGAGCAAATGTTCATCCATCAAACCCACTTAGTTTTTAAGTGTAGTTCTAATTATAATTTACAAATGGCTGTCAAAAGTAGTTGACTTGCATTCTCACGTCGGGACAGAATGCAAGTTTTTCGATGAGCTAAGCCAGACATTCGTCGTCACACACTGGCCGGATGGATAGTATTGCATCCTACATGCTTAAGCTCCTTCTTGAATAAATACTAATTTAGGTTCCCTCAAAATAATATTACGGCTTATACATAACCTCTACAGAAGCTAGGCAGCAGTAATTAGAATAGAAGATTAAGAAAAGAGTAAGTCAAGGATGTAGTCTGTCGCCAATGCTCTTTAACTGAAACATATAACAGGCGATGAAGACAGAACAGAATATGGAAAAGGAATCATACTGCAAAGAGAAGAAATATAAACCTTACGCTTTGCCGTTGATGTTGTAGTGTTAGGCGAGTCTGAAGAAGACTTGGAAACCATAATAAATGACATGAGGAGGAGTGCTATATGAGTATTAATAGAGAGAAAACCAAAGCAATGGATTGTAGTAAGGGAAACAGTGGAATAAGAAAGGGTGTTAGATTGGGAAGGGATATTTTGATGGAAGTTAAGGAATTCTGCTACTTGGGAAGCGTAATAACTAGGGATGGTAGAAGTACAGTTGACATAAAGAATAGGATATCACAGGTAAGGAAGGCTTTCGCGAAAAAGAGGAATTTACTTACGGTTAACATAAGTGTGAATATTACGAAATTGTTGCTAAAAATGTTCGTGTGGATTGTAGCGTTATATGGGTGTGAAACGTGGACGATAGGAGTTGCAGAAAGGAAAGGAATGGAAGCCTTTTAAATGTGGTGCTGTAGGAGATTGCTGAGATGAGTGGATAGAATCGCTAACAAGGAGTTCTTAACAGAATATGGGAACAGTTAATAATGACGTAGGCCAAGAGAAGGGTTAAGATTAATAGGCCAGATTTTAAGAAATGAGGGTCTTGTAAAATTATCATAAAAGGGAAGTGTGTGGGGTAAGAACAGCAGAGGGAGGCCAATGACGAAAGTAGAACAGGAAGGATATGGGATGTGCTAGTTCTGCTTGCGCAAGATGTTAACGTGGTGGGTTGCATCAGACCAGACTTAGGGCTCAATTCCACAACACAATTAAATCAATTAGATTTTCATAGTCGCTTGCAACTACAGGTTTAGCTGTCACAGAAAAAGGATTCTGAACCCAGGAATTGTCCTTACTAGTTTTCGGAAAATATTGCAAAAGAGTTGATTTCAAGATATATAGATGTTCTAATATAATTTTGGAACCTTCATCATGTACTTTAAAATTTAACTAATTTAAACATTTATGAATGGCAGGAAACCAATTAAGTTCTGTATATTCAACTTATTAAATCCAATATTATATTGTTTTTAATTAAAATATCCAATTTTATCTCTTGTATTTGAAGTTACACTATCTCCTTTTAATGATAAGTTCCTTGGACTGTAAAAATATCTGCCAGATATGCGAGTTTAATCAGCCATGAAGGATTTTGTAAAACTTCAACAAAATCTTGTCCTGGATTGTTTCAAGAAGACCAACAACTTATTTCTAAGTTCAAAAAGTCATAATACTTCTTTTCCTCTGGATAACCATCTCACTTCAGTATGTAATAAAAGTGCTTTTAGTTCACTATACATTTTATCGCACAAAATTTTAAATAATTTGTTTTTAAGTGATCTCTAAACTTTTCCTGCGGACCTGGGGTTGACAACCGCTGCACTAGATGATCCTGACAGACTACAATTATTTGCTATTGAATTAAATTCCACTAACGAAGGTGTATAAGATTTGCTTACTTTTCGGTCATAGCAGCTCATTGTCAAGTTAATTAAAATAATAACTGTATAATTCTCGTACAGGATTCTGTCTACCTGAACACGCCCACACTTGTTCATTGTATTCATTTCCTGTTGTAGCAGGAAACAGGGAATAGGGTGATTCGGTTTTCTCCCGTTCAATGCAAACTGAGTTTTCGTCATACGAACGGATTAAGTGGTTTTATAGCATAATATTATAATCCATAGTATAGAATCAGTCCAAATGTTTGAGGAACACGTACTCAGGCAATAGGAATACAGTTTGTGGAACCCGGGATTATATTAGTGTGTAAGCAGTAACGAGAACAAAATTTAAAATAGAGGTAAAATTGTAAATAATACAAATTTTAGTTACTAATGAATGGGCCAGAATTTTATAAGAGTAAAGTCGTGATCGATCAATCGATTTTAACGCGTGGTATATTTTTCTGCACGCATATCAGGTATGTAGCAGTTACATCAGCTCTCGAGTGCTTCAAAGCCGTGCGTTCTCACTAAAGGGTAAGCGAGCGACCACCGGCCTTTGAGTCGATTTTAATGGTCATCACTTTGATTAAAAGTGGAGCATTTGCAAAAGCAACGGCGAAACAGCGGGGTCAGGAAAATTTAGGGGTGGTGGTAGGAATACTGACTGTTATTAATAATTATATATCTACAGAGGAGTGGGAAATAATTTGTAAGCTGAGATTTTAATTGACATAATTTAGGGGAGTGCAGTAAATATTCGTAGTAATTAATTTTCCTGCGTGTATGACGCTATGATAATTTTTGACACTACAAGGCTTATTTTAGAAATATTTAATCACTACTGTACGTAACCAATAAGTGGACTGAGGACATACGCTTTTATAAAAGTTTACAATCATTACTGTATTATTTATTGCTAAGGTCATCATTTAGTATCCATAATAATTTTTTTATCTTTAATAATCTTACTTAACTCATTTTGAGGATAGCTTAAATTCTTTCACTGCCTTCAAATATTCAAATTTCATAATGAATTTTAATACAGGAAGAAGTTTTTCGTTTAATATTAAACAGTTTGCGTATGAACCTGTCAGTGACTCCTCGACTTCAAAACTATGTATTCGTAATTCTAAACTTAATTATGATGTAACCGTATAATTGATGTAGTCGAGTAAAATTTTAATTTATCATTAATAGTATATACATTATAGAAACTGAAAGCATGTTCAAAATATGATTACACAATTATAATTTTAGTTTATACACATTTTATATTCTCATAATTGCACAGACATGACAGTTATTTTCGAATTCAGAGTTTGTATATGAGTTGAATTCATTTATAGAATGTTGACTGTGGAGGACGTTTGCACCCCCCACACATATATTTATATTAAAAAAAATTCTCCATATTTTGTTAATTTTGTATATATATGCATATAGATAACTAATATTAAGCGGGCTAGGTTTACTTGTCAGGCCAACGGCAAGCAAGTAACGATCGCGTTTGCTTAATATTAAATTAATGTCCAATTGACTATATCGATAGCCAGGGAAGAGAAACACAAATCTGTGAAAACACTTCAGTATTGGCAGGCCAGTCCTTGGGACAGAGGTCTGAAATTAAAGACTCGCTAACATCCCGTTGTGAAAATAAAGACCAGGCCATCCCCGGAATAATAAGGGACGGATTTTCGACCTGCTCCTCAGGCCATCCTTGGGAGAAAGTTCACAAACTCCGCCAGGCAGAAAAAAGTGGGGCAAAGCAGATTTTGGGGGAGATTAGACTTTAGAGTACATTACATTGTTATGATGAGTAGTGTACACAAGAGTAGATCTATAATTTCATCAGAAATGCCATTACAGGGCATTCAAACATCAATATCAGTGGAGAATATTCAGCTCCAATAGTTGATTGTACGAGCATCGACGCAGAGAAGCACCGAGACAACCTGACCGAGGAAGAGATGCCGTATCATTACCAGATCCTGGTCTACAAGTCGGTGATGTACGCGATTTATGTTTCTCGCCCCTGGATTGTTTGAGTAATATTAAATTTTCGGTGCCAAGTTTTTGAGTTTAGTAAGCAGCCCGCAAAATGATGTTTGTGAATTAATGTTTTATTTAATTCCTTTTCAATATTGTTCAAATTTAAGTCAATAAAATTGTTTCATTTCTTTATTAACTTTCAAATTTTTATCTTTAATAAATAATCAACCCATCACCACATAACAGAACGTTTACAGTTGGGTAGTTCACGAATTATCTAAGTTTTACGTTTATGGAGTTTAGGTTTCCTTATTTTGATAATCTATGCCAAAGCAACTAATTATTATTTGTTATACTATTTATATACTTATAAGTACACTAGTGAATACTTTTAAGACTTTGTAAACAATTGAAAAGCATACTAGAGGGGAATTAGTAGGTCCATTTTTACTAAAGTAAGAAGATTATTTTTAGACATCTTTTTCTCGAAAGAATTTACAGATAAAGCATTGAAATCTCAACAGATTATTTTTAGCATTATAAAATTCATGAGAAAACAGAATAAATAATTAATTATCATTATTAATTTATTAATCAAAATCTGTTATGGTTAATAACAGACATTTTTATTCAAAATTATTAAATATTTTGTATTTTATTATCCTTCTGTACACATGAAGCAAAGTTAAAATAAGATATTAAAAATTTACTGCAGTACCAAATTTTTTTTTGAGAGACAGGGGTGCAGAAAATCATTATTTCAACGTAGTAATCCGTGTTATTCAGTCCAAGAATGGTCTGATGCAACCCACCATGTTAACCTATCTTGCGCAAGCAGAACTAGCACATCCCACCGTAAGTAAATTCCTATTTATCGCGAAAGCCTTCCTTGCCTGTGACATCCTATTCTTTATGTCAACTGTACTTCTACCATCCCCAGTTATTACGCTTCCCAAGTAGCAGAATTCCTTAACTTCCATCAAAATATTCATTCCCAATCTAACACCCTTTCTTATTCCACTGTTTCCCTTACTACAATCCATTGCTTTGGTTTTCTCTCTATTAATACTCATGTCATTTATTATGGTTTCCAAGTCTTCTTCAGACTGGCCTAACACTACAATATCAACGGCAAAGCGTAAGGTTTATATTTCTTCTCTTTGCAGTATGATTCCTTTTCCACATTCTGTTCTGTCTTCATCGCCTGTTATATGTTTCAGTTAAAGAGCATTGGCGACAGACTTCATCCTTGACTTACTCTTTTCTTGATCTTCTATTCTAATTACTGCTGCCTAGCTTCTGTAGAGGTTATGTTTAAGCCGTAATATTATTTTGAGGGAACCTAAATTAGTATTTATTCAAGAAGGAGCTTAAGCATAAAGGATGCAATACTATCCATCCGGCCAGTGTGTGACGACGAATGTCTGGCTTAGCTCATCGAAAAACTTGCATTCTGTCTCGACGTGAGAATGCAAGTCAATTACTTTTGACAGCCATTTGTAAATTATAATTAGAACTACACTTAAAAACTAAGTGGGTCACATTTACTCCCTCCTTGGGAAGTTCTGAAGAATCTGGACAGTCTTACCTTTGATTGTTGGCTAGGGAGGAGATCCTGTTCTATTCCAAGTTTTTACTTCTAATACACTTAATTTAACTTATGAGTGTTGCGTTTTTAAGTATAACACTTGTCTCTGATCTGATTGTCAAGGCAATCAGGAATGTAAAATCTATCCTATCTTCCTTTCCCTTAAATCCTTCCTTTTCATTCAAATCGATATACGAGAAAGCCTCCTTTGTCACTATTTTATTCCAATTCACGTTATCAAGCCATTTTCTAAATCTACAAATTTACAGTCTACCTTTTTTTTCTTATCCTGTCTAATAAAAATAGCCGCAAGATCAATATTGCTTCTCTTCTCACTACATTATTCCTAAATCCAAACTGAGCTCCTAACTCGCATTTTATTTGACGTTCCATCCTCCTATATACTATTTTCGCAAATATCTTACATGCACGAGATACTAAACTAATTGGTTTGTGCTGTTCGCATCCATCAGCCCCAGTCCTCTTCGGTATGGGTATTATTATACCGTTACTGAAATCTTCTTGTATTCTTCCTTTTTTGTAGTTTACGTATTCTATTCTGAACATCCATGATATTACTTCTTCGCCCGATGCTCTTATCAACTCTATCGGAATGTTTTCAATTCCTGGCGCTTTACCATAACTCAGATCTATCAAACTCTGACTTTTGTCACCCAACTCTTCGTCATCCACCTCCTCTTCTTCTTCTATTACTGACTGATCTAGATGTTCACCGTGATACAGCTCTTCGAGATATTCCTTCCACCTTTCTGCTTTTTCTTCTTTATCCATAATTGTCTTCGCATCCGCTCTACTGATGTTCTTGCTAATATTTTTCGTCGCGCCAAATGATTATTTGCTTTTCCTATAAGCTGCGTCTATTTTACCTTTTACTATGAAATCTTCACCCGTTTTGTATTTTTCTTGTAGCCAAGCCTCTTTGGCTGATTTGCACTTCCTTTCTATCTCATTCTTCAAGCGTCTGTTCTGCTCATTTTCATCTCACGCGTTTTTATTTTTACGCCTTTCGTCAATCATTTTTATTATCTCTTGTGTTATCCTCACTTTTCTATTGGATTGAGCTATTCTTCCTATTTTTTCTTCTGCTTCTCTAGTCATTTCTTCCTTTAAGAGTGCCCACTTCTTGTCTATATTGTTTCTTTCTCCTTTTTCTATTAATCTACCCCTGATATCTTCTTTGAAACTCTTAAGCATGTCCTGTTGTTGCAGTTTTTCTATTTCCCATCTTTTTGTTCTAATTCCTTTCTTGAGTTTCTTCATTTTCAGGCTGCGTTTCATATCCAGTAGATTATGGTCTAAGTCGATATCTGCTCCTGGGTACGTCTTGCTGTTTAGCACCTGATTTCTACACCTCTGTTTAACCATTATATAATTTAATTGGAATCTACCCGTGCTTCTTGCATATGTATTGTCTTCTTGCATGATCCCTAAACCAGGTATTCATCACGACTAAACTGTGCTCAATGCAAAATTCTACTAGCCTATCTCCCCTCTTCTTCCTTTCCCATAGTCCCCAACTACATCAGTTTCTCTTCCCTTTCCTATTACTGCGTTCCAAATTCTCGTTTCCATTGACATACTTAATTATTTCTTAAAATTTTTCATAGATTTTTTCAATTTCTTCTTTTTGATTTTATTAGTGAAAGAAAAATACAATTATCAATATTATATGATTACTGTGCTAGTTCAAAAGAGTATCCCAATATTTCGAAGCTTACTTTTATTGTGTTACCTCCGTTTCCTACAACCTATTGTGGTGACTCATGACCCCTACATTTAAGCGGTAAAGCAAAATTAATTGATTTTTTGGTATTCTCGTACAGCAGGACGAAAAACGAGGGTAGTTTGGTGAGGCCGAGTAGGCGGGAAACGTCGCCGTTTACAACATTATTTATTGCCTGGAGTGCATTGTCGTCGGACAGTTGGTCCGGGGAGCTGTCCCGAGAAAGGTGGGACGAGAGAGAGTGGCTGAAGAAGCAACATGCGTAAAAGTTAAATTCGGCATGTTATGAGAAAGAAGATTCATTTGATGGGAGTACGGAAAACAAAAAGATAACATTTGATGGAGATTTAACCTGAAGAAGAGGCGCTAGAGGAGACGTGTCCAGCAAAGGAACCTCCGGCAACGGCAAACAAAGAACGACGTCACCACGCAGAACATCTGGTAACGGCATTTTTACGCGGCTTTCCACTTAAACCATTCTCGTTGATTCGCGATTGTTTAAATTTCAATTATATCGTTCGTCACCCGCGTTCCCGAGAGCAGCCTTTTAGAAGCTGCATATATTCTTTTTGCTTTACCGACTGAGCCAATTTGATTATACATTTTATTCGTAAATTTATATTTTTATTAAAACTTAATCTAGTTATGTTTCTTTTGGAAATTTTATAATGTAATATCATCATAATTAAATGGAATATATTCAAATTAAATATACTCTTTTTATTATTTAACAATTCCTAGTTATAATAATATTTTTGCGGTATAAAGAAAGACCAAACACCACACTATTAATGCGAAG
>JAEMUL010000180.1:0-12539 GCA_034510155.1 Eucriotettix oculatus | reverse complement strand
ACTGAAGGTGGGTGGGCTACTGCTTGCATGGGACAATAACCCCACCCATAGGGGGAAATGGAACCCATAATTAACTGCAGAGCATTGAGCGATCCATATAAGCTCCCTCACATTTGGAATAAAATAAAAAATAAATTAATATAGCATTTAACACACTAGATGAAGATGGGGATAGGTTTCCCAAAGGACATGGCGTACGAATACAAAGATATAATAAAATGAAACCGAAAAAAATAAATTTCATTTGAAAAACTTTACTAAAGTACAAAATTCGCATAAATTGTGTGGTTAAATTTTCATTAGTAATAAAAGGGGTTCTTGTTGAGTTCCCTGCCTTCCATATTTAAGATCCCCATCATTGTTGTATCTATAATAAGTATATTAAGCATAATCCAAATTTATTAATAAGCGATAAACAAAAATAAATTAAATTTCAGTTTCGAAATCACATATGTTTTCGCAATTTTTCCACTTTATTTTCAATTATTTTGTAATGATGATTCTACGTCAATATAATCTTGACGTCTATGGAAAAACTGAAGGTCATTTTTTGGAGTCTGTGCAGAAAAAAAGGCAATTGGAGTTTTAGCAACTATTGCGCGAGCATCGACTACTAAATAAAATACAGCATCGTGCGAAAACACACATTTGAAACACATCGGACAAAGACATACTGATGCATGAGAGGGCCATCGGACGACACTTCTAGAGAGGAGACTGAGTAAGAGATCGCGGATGCAGCCTGAAAAGTGACCAAAGCGCTCGCGAAGAAATTTTAGAAGCACAATCGCCAGTTTTCTAATAAAGTTGACTAGAAACATGATGATATCGTACAATTATGCAAGAGTCTATGAGAATTTCCTAACACATAACATTGATCCTATATGAGTCATAGAATCACAGGCGTTCCAAGACCACAGTTCAGATCGTGGAACACGCAACACTCTGCTCGCTTCGTACGCTTACACAGACGTACTCATGTGATCTCACGTATATGCGCACTCTCACACAATATCTTATCACACACTATTTATCGACTCTGACTTATACATTAATATACCACTTGACAGTGTGTACGGACATGCGGCGCTAATATATTAGGACGATGGCGTGTATGATCTGTGGAGTGGGATAGTCTAGTGGCAGAGGAGAGGGAGCGCGGCGTGTCTACTCAAAACTTAGATCGTAACGTTGACAAGTCTCTCATGCTTAGAGCTCGACTAAGTATCCTAGAGCTGCCGACAGGATTCGCATGTTCAGCTGTCTATTTTCTCTAGAATCAATTTTTATACACACTATAAGGCCTAGAAATCAATAGGAGAGGGAGGAAGCAAATGAGAGCTGTAACGCGAAAATACAATATATAGACTCCTCGTAGACGACATGCTTAATTCATCGACTGATTCATACACATTAGTCATTCATATTACGTTCAGGTACACATTATTATAGGGGTATGATGAGGTGTTACTCAAGCGTGAGATTGAGATCGGAGAGGAATTTATTATTATTTGATAAGTTTATGGAGAGGTGTGGTCTTGCGATTTGATCTGGAGGAGCTAGTAGCACATAATATGTGGAGTACCATTGATATCTATATACTCATATGGGGATAATATATACAGACGAGTGTCATCATACTTTCTGCAACGTACTACTTAAAAAGATAAAGTGAATGAAATAGCTTTTAAAGATAAGATCACTTAGTAACATAGAAGCATAGTTACTAGCTAGGTATACACGCGTAAGAGAAGTTAGATTCAGTCATTGACATTAGTAGTTTGTACATTCACCAAACTATGCAGTGAGCGATAGAGGTAGGGTGAGTGGCGAGTGGGGAGGTTGTACGGTGGTGGAATGGGGGGTGATTGGTGGTTGGGGGTTTTTTTGTTTGTGTTGTTGGGTATATATCTATATATCATATAGTTTGTTGTGTTGAGATATGTCGTGAGAGTGATGACATTGGAGTCATAGTGGCGATCATGACATCTTTTAGCTATTTGAGTAGTGAGACACAGGTATGTTAGTAGATTGAGAATATTTAAGATGGTATAGAGGTAAGTATGGTTAGTGGTGGGAATAATGGACTAAGTTTTGAGTAGATGGTTATAGAGTCTATGAGAGTGAGAGCACACGTGTGGTGAGAGAGAGGATTTGGAGCGAGGTGATAACGAGTGGAGTTAGAGATTTATTGATGGGTACACACATAGTGAACTGAAATATGGACGTCATGAGATGTATGAGTGGAGGACTATGTTGATTTATTCATTCTTGATCACTTCACATTAGTGGTGGAGAGATGAGTGAGTTGGGAGGGTAGCCATATTATGCTGATAATCATAGTGGGAGTGTGATAATCTGGACTGTCTAGTGTGGATATGTGCGGTTAAGGTACAAAAGATTGTTTTTGGGTAGGCAGGGGACTTTGTAGGAAGGTTAACGCGATTATGGACATTGTGGATGATCTCAGTAGATCTCAACGGTGGGTATCTATATATATAAGAATAAGCGGTAGTGTGGTCAGGGTTGTTTAGTAGAGATACAGAGTGCAGAATATACGCAGAGTGGACATTGATGTGGTACACGTTTGTATAGGGGAGTTCACTGGTGGGTGGGTGTTAGTGTGCACAACACACGTTTTCTATTGTTGGTTATTCTTAGTAGTGTAGTAAGAATATATCAGTGATGGCTGGTAGTACTATTAGGTTGGTTTAGTGGTGACGTGGGTGGACATGGTCGCTTGATACGTTATATGTTGTGTAGTGGATGATGTGTTTGATAGTGTGTTTTAGACATATTATGAGGAGTAGCGTACATATGGGTAGGCACACGTAGTGGTGAGTGTGTCAAAGTGTAGTTGGGATGGTTCTTGGGTGGTGGGTGTGATGTTGGGATGAGTGCACACGTGGAGTGTCACACTGAACTGTGTGATCTTTATCTGAAGGAGTATAGCACTGACTTGATGAGCAGAGTGTAGGGTCCAGTAGGTGAGTGACAGTGTTTGTTATGTCTTCTCAATACTACGTTGGTGAGTGTTGTGATGTAACTTGTTATTGATGAGTTAGTGTTTTTCTACAGAGTGATGAAGACTGTGTGTGGTTGTATGGTCTGGTGTAAGTTTAGATATGTTGATAGTGTTGGGTGTGTAGGGACATGTCATTGTGAGATGGTATAGGAGTACTGTATGTACACAGTCATGGTCAGGTGAGTGGAAAGAGAGTACAGAGAGAGAGAGAGTTGATGGTGTTAGACTACTTGGGATTCACAGATGAGTGTTGAGATTGTAGGTTCTCGTGCATGAGACTAGATATGGAAGGGGTTTTAAGGACACACTGAGAGTACTGTAGAGTCACGCTAGATTCATCAGATATTTTTTATTGATAGGTCTAGTGCAGAGATTGTGGTAGTTTGATCTGTTGATCTCAGGAGACATATAGTATGGAGTTAGATGGGTAGTTGGAGGAGAGGGTGGTGTCTTTTAAGAGAGTAGACTCACGATGAGTGTTAGTGGACAATGAGTACATGGTGGTGTGGCGATAACTGTGAGAGAAACAGTATGGTGAGACAGACACCAGTATTTTGACCATATGTGTGTAGACAGCAGGGTGGATCACTGATGGAGTTTGGTAATGGGTCTGTAATGTCACTCTTATGCGAGGACAGTGGATACATGTGGATTGGTGTAGGAGTTGGGATTTTGGGGGAGATTTAGGGTGAGGAGTGGTAGGGGGAGGAATATGTTTAAGAGAGGGTGTAATTGGGGTGGGGGGGGTGGGGGGATAGTGTGTCTATTAGACTGGATATGGGCAGGAGCAGACGGAGAGGAAAAAAAAAAGAAAAGAAGGAGCGCATAGGGATTGGTGGGAATGAAACAGGGTGTGGATAGTGGTGGGACATGGGTGGAGTAGTGTGTGGACATTATGTAGGGAGAACTATTTTCTGGTTGGTGTGGATTGTTGTGACGTGATGAAGTAAATATGGGGTAACAATAGAAGTGAGGGGTCTATCAGACTAGATATGTGGTCTATGGTTTTAGATTATGGTAGCATCAGGTATAGGAGGGTTTTTGTGAGGGTTGTGTGGCAGGGTGAGTGGGTGAACATTTTATGGTGTGTGACATCATAGGTTCTGACATGGGTGATTTCTACACTAGACATAAGAGTGGGTATATAGGTGGGATGTGTAGGGATATATGAGGACATTGAGATGCTGGTTGATTGAGTGTGGATGTGGTGTGTGGGTTGAGTGTGAGGTAGAGTTCTTGGGGAGAGGTATTGGGTAGTTTGTTGATGTTATATGGTATAATGTGTATTTGAGAGTGCTGTAACTGAGTCACATATCTGTCATTCTTTGGTATGGGACAGATATCTCTATAGGTAGTGGACTAAGGGAATAGGGTACTAGTGAGCAGAGAGGTATGTTGAGGCGAGTCATAGGCGTCATGTATGGATGCGAGCACATGGGAGAGTGATTTTCAGTCACTGTGTCTCTTAGATGCGGGTGTGTCGTGGTGTTTAGGTGGGACAGGAGGATGGTGGTGATTGTTGGTTATATGTCATATGGAGTAGTGTACACTGTGTGTTGGATAGACCTATATTGAGGACGTGTGGGTATGTGATTTTTGGTCACACAAGTATGGTATTATGGGTACTCTATAGTAGTGATTTTATTTTGTGGTTGATGACATGGGATGGTCTAGTGTGGTATGAAGTTCATGACGGTGTGTATTGATGTGTGGTTTTTAGTAGGGCGATGGGACACATATTTATAGTAGGGATGGACATAGCGAGAGAGTGAGACTAGGAGATAGGTGAGGAGTGAGTGGAGTTAGCGTGAGACACGACTGTCATATGCAGAGTGGAGAGGTTCTTTTCTTTAGGCTAGGAGGACGGACATGGAGTGGATGAGTGGTGGTATGTGGACTAAGACTATCATGGTTGGTGGAGAGTGCACGTTAGACATGGGATCTGGTTAGTGGGGTTCTGGGGGGAGGTGTTGGGTAGATGATGACGAATGGAGATAGGAGATTGGGATGGTGTGATATGGGAGAGTTGTGATTGTTGAGTACAGTTGGAGCAGAGATGATTTGTATATATGAGGTCTTCAGTATGAGTGTGGGTGGAGTTGTATTATTGACTAGTAGACTTTACTATTTATGAGTGAGTGAGTTTATGATGATCTTCGTTTTGCGGGGAGATATTCACTTATAGGACACATAGCAGACTACACACAATTTCACATGATAGTTGACACGGACAGAAGTGAGGTAGTGATGAGATTATCACATAGCTGATGTCTGGTCTACTTTTCAATGTGTTCTACGTCTGGTGTAGTTGTTGTGACATGTCTAGTGGTGTTATCTTGGGAAATGAGCATGGACAGATTGGGTGTGGTGAAGTGGTTACATCAGGGGAGTGGTTGAGGTGATCACAGATGGGAGTATTGGGAGGGTAATGTGGAACTGGTAGAGGTGGATATGGAGATAGAGAAGTATATATAGTAGTATACACATATTAGTGGGTGATGTCTCGGCACTGGTGAGACTGGTATGAATCAACTATGTACATTTGACTGGTACATTGGAGTTGTGGTGTTAGGAGATGTAAGAGCATCACTTAGTTTAACTAGACTTTGTGGAGTAGGATTTACACGATGATGCCATTGCGGGTAGTTAGGGTGTTATAATAGGAGTATAGGGAGAGCAAGACAGTGTGTTGTGAGGGTCAGTTTGTTGGAGTTGGTTGGTGGATATGAGGTATTTTTATTGGGTGTGGGTGTGTGGCACAGGTTCGATCTGGTGGTGAGATGTGGGTTGGATGTGAGAGAGGTGAGGTTGGGAGGTGGATAGACACTTGCTCGTGTGTTGGTTGGACTTCATTTTAGACTAGACTACTATATGTGGATTGTTGGGTTAGAGAGTGTTACTGGAGGGAGATATGGCTAGTAGGAGTAGCAACAGTAACAGTATGTTGTGTGGGGGTATATGTGGGTAGAGTCAGTGGAGAGGTTGGTTTTAGATCTTCATGGTGAGGGATGGAGTGTGATCTAGGTGTGTGTGTGTGTTTGTTATGTGCAACAGTGATTCCGGGGAGAATATTGAGTTGATGAGTGAGAGTGGACAAGTAGACAGGAATTATGTTACGATGCAGGTATAGTGGATGTGTATACATAACTGTCAAGGTAGGGTATGTCATATGAACGTATGAGATGAGTCATGTGAGGTAGGTTGGGAGATGTTTAATGCAGGTGTATATTAGATGGTGGTTGAGTGGGTGACAGTAGGATGTGAGAGCTGTGCGAGAGATAGGATTGGGTGTTTTCATTTGATAGTCAGAAGTGTGGTTAGTATTGTTTGAGGTTGTTGATTGGGTATATATTGTGGGTTTTTTGTGTTGTATTTTTTTTTTTATGGGGCGGGGTAGAACAATATGTTTTTGTCTCCTTTACGCATTTAGATGTGGTGACGTGGTGATATGAGGTGGCACTGGTTGTGTGATGTGAGAAACTAGGTGGGTGGTGGGATGTGGGTGTCACGTATGAGATGATATGTATGAAGGTGTATACATGACCAATGTAGATGTGATAGAGTTGCGAGGTTGATGTGCTGAGGTATGTGTGGGAAGGAGCGGTGACACACGCAGTTTAGACTAGGTATATACGCAGAGAGGGCATCTGACGCAGTGGATGTAGTGTCAGAGCGAGTGTGGGACAGTCAGGTTATCAGTTAGGACACGAGTGAGTGATTGCGGGATTGGGTATGGTGATAGTGATGGTTAGTGGTTAGCGAGATGGAGATTCTGATAGTGGATATTGTCGTACAGGTAGTGTGAGATTTTTCACAGTGGACTTACGAAAGATTATGTCTATGTTTTGGTTGTTTCTGTTTTTATTATCTGTTTAGATGTTTGTATGATTCACATATTCATGTGTTATAGTGGTTTTTATGACACATATCTCTACAGAAGAGTGGACTGTGTATAGGAAGAGGAGTCATGATTATGAGAGAGTATCATGTGAGGAGAGTAGTCTTATTAGTGAGCATGAAATGTATGTTTGGTGGTGAACAAGAGTCTGTGTCGATCATGAATATTGTTGTGATGCACGTAGATATACAGGTATGTGTAGATATTGGAGTGTATTGTGTTTTAGTGGAGAGGCGAGTGAGAGGATATGTTATGCTGGGGTCAGTGGAGATCTTACTTTTGTAGCATGGTATAAGGAGAGAGAGTGTGGGGATAGGAACAATTTTGTGATGGTGGTAGGGGACAACAGTTGATGCGGTGAGATGACTTACACTATCTAACAGTACATGTGACTAGACATTAGTATTGACGGTGATAGTAGTGATGAGTGTATTTATTGTAGCGTGGTCATGATATGAGGGTTAGGGTTAAGAGGTTTAGGTCAATGAATGAGATATTCTGAGGTGAGTACACTTATGTGGAGATTATGGATGAGAGATAGGACACAGAAGGTTAGGTGTGGCGAAAGTAGGATGTTGGACTGATCATGGGATAGGAAGGATGTGGCGCGTGTTTGCTTGAGTTGTGAAAAGTTTGATGGTGACAGTGTGTTTGTATAGGTGATGATTTGTGGTTGGTTTTTGGTTTACACTTTTGGATTGGGCACGTCTATGTCTAACAGTTCAAGAGAGGCGGGGGGTGATTAAGTAGTCATTGTATGGGTGGGGAGTATATCTCTATCATAGAGGGCTGATAGAGATAGAGATGGATGTTATCAGCTTCACAGACTGGACTTGATATAGAAGTATACATGTTGATGAACTTTTATGTGGGGGAGCATAGTGAGGATCAGGATGCGTGAGACAGGAGGTGAGACTGTGGAGTATTTAGTGGGATGTGAGTGAGTGGTGTGTGACGCTGACATGTGTGGAGAGTAATGTTACAGGTTAGGTGAGAGGGGGGAGAGATATGGGGGGAGGTGAGGTGAGCAGAGGATGTGGACGTGCGTAATGTAGAGGGTGAAGATAGATAGGAGGGGACAATGAATAGACACATAGAGGTAGTGTAGAGTGGAGGAGGAAATCTTGTATGAAGGCTTGGCCTAGTTGTGTATTGCATTATTGAGGGCGTAGACATAGTTTGTGTGAGGGTGGGGGTAGTACTCTTTTAGTATGTGGGGGGGGGGTTGACTAGGGACAGGTGTTTTGATAACGTTATCGATTGGGGTAGAGAGATTGAAGTTAGGGAAATGGCATGAGACCGACACTATGGAGATTACATAGTGGCGTGGGATTGGAGAGATAGGAGTGTGGTTAGAGAGTGGGAGACAGACATGGGAGTAATAAAGGGGATATATTTGAGGGGGAGAGTGGTGAGGGTGATATGAGACAGATGCGTATGTGAGAGGATGAGGCGGAGTTATATACATAGGGTCTCTTGACTACAGACGTGTGATGTGTATGTCGTGACTATTGAGTGTTTTAGTGGAGATGTCTGGATGTGGTTATTTAGGATAGTGTGGATGTCTACAGTTGGGGTCAGATGCTATGGAGAGATGTAATCAGTAAGAGAGGTCGGATAATCTATGTGTGACTCAGTTCGCGGCTAGTATTTTTGTGATCTACAGTTTGTTACAGTATTTGAATTGGAAGGGAGGGAGGTGTTGTGAGGGGTGAGTAGTGGGTAGGGAGAGTAGTTAGGATACTGTTATAGCTATATTTTATGGGGACATGACAGGAGGGGAGATGAGGTTTGTGATTGGTGAGTGTACATGATGCTTGAGGACATACGAAGACTTGTGATAACGTTGTAGATCTGTTAGTTAGAGTGGGGGAGAGGACTGTGTGGTGATTGATGATGATGTAGATTATGTAAGTTCATCTTTCATGACGACGATGAGTGGGCACACACTACACAATGAAGAGGATGAAGAGGGGGTGTGATGGTTAGTTGGACGAAGTCATGAGTGTGGAGACATGGTGAAGAGTTGGATACTGAGAATGATTGGATGACTGTGGTGGCCACTACTTGGTTTATCACGTGTCGGAATTGTGATATATGTAAGACAGTACATATAGGGAGACTTAGGGATAGATACATGAGTGTGGATCATAGTGTGGTGGGACACAGACTACTGACAAACATGGGTGGAGTGGGAGTGACGAGAACACAGTGAGTTATCTTATATTATAGGATGATTAGTATATACAGTAGGATAGTGAGTGTTTGAGTGAAAGGTGTATCACTGTGGCATATTCGTGAGTGGATGAGTGTGGAGTCTGTGAACTGTGGTGAGTGTATGGATTTTTGGACGTAAAGTGTGTGATTGATGGTAGTTGTGTACGTGTTTGTGTGATATGAGTTGTTAGAGTAATGAGTAGAGTTAGATAGTGATATATATATATCTTGAATTGTTGTAGTTGAGTTACATGAGATGATGGTGTGTAGACTGGAGTTGTGGTGACACAGGTGGATTACAGTTTGATAGTGATGATGTGGTGTCATAGGAATGTGTGTCGATTGTAGGATGTGTGATATGAGAGGAGTGATGATGATGAGTAGTGTGTACTCTATGTGTTTATGAGGTTACAATGTCTGTGGTCATGACTGAGGTAGATCATAGTGTGAGAGTCCGGGGTATGTATTCTAGCAGGAGACAGTGTGGTATGGAAGTGCACTAACTAGAGGACAAGTGGATGATTACACAACAATCTATTGATTGTACTATAGAGTGTGACATGATTCTCATGAGAGGAGGTATGTTTGTCTGTCATACAGACATACATAGTGTGGAGATATGTTAGTGAACATGGGTGCATGTGTGTACTGTGAGATTTGTAGTAGTTGTTTATACTAGATTGTTTGTCAGTATGGAGTGCAGTGGTTATGCTCATGTTTTTAGAGTATAGAGCAGACATTGTATGTAGGTAGAGGATTGGTGATTTGTAAGGCAGCACTATTGTGGTATGAGTGGATGGTGGGGTAGTTACTACGTTATATAGTGTGAGAGGATTGATTGTATAGACTCATGAGTGATAGAGAAGGTGACAGTAGACATGGTGTGGAGTTGGTGGATTATTGACTGTGTCATTAGACATAGAGTATATCTGATAGAGGGGTGGGGGTGGTGAGTGGATGGGGAGTGAGGGGTTTGAAGTGGTTGTGTTGTTGTTGGTGTGCGAGAGATGAGATAATTTATGATATCTGACTAGGAGGAGGATGAGTACACTTGTATGCATATGTGTATTTTGGGGGTGGGTTTGGGGTGTGGGGTGGTGGGGGGGTGGAGTGTGGTTTGGTGTGGGGTTGTGGTGGGTGGGGGTGTTGGGGGGTTTGGGGGTTTTGTGTGGTTGGGGGGGTGGGGTGGGGTGTGTTGGTGTTTGTGAGGTGAGGGGGGGTTGTGGGGGGTGGTGGTGGGGGGTGGGTGGGTTGGGGGGGGTTGGGTGGGGGAGGGGGGGGGGGTGGGTGGGGGGGAGAGGGTTAGGTGGCTGGGTTAGGGGGTGGATGGGGGGGGGTTGGGGGCTTTTATGATCGGGTTTTGGTGGGAGGGGGGTGGTGTAGTTGGGTGTGTGGGGGGGGGAGGTGATGTGGTGGTGGAGGGTATTTGGGAGGGATGTTGTGTTGTCTGGTGTAAGTTACTTGTGGGTCGGCTAGAGGGGACGGGCGATGGTGTTAAGGATGGGTTTGTGTAGGTTTGAGAGGGGGTGGAGTATGGTGTTGGTGGGTTTTTACAGCTAGGGTGCTGTCGATAAAGCATTGAGTTGACATGTGGGGTGTGTGTGATGGATCATCTGTGTGTGGGGGTTTTTTGGGTGGTGTGTGCGAGTTGCGAGTTAGATAGGGAGGAAGGATGGGGTAGGGTTTATAGGTGAGGGATTGGTTAGGGGAGTGATAGGAATAGGGGGATTGTGTAAGTGTGGTGTTGAAGGGTGGTGTGTAGGTATGGGGGGGATGTGGGGGGGGGTGGTATGGGAAGTGTGGGGGGTGAGAGGGCGGGGGTGGTGGGGAGTATTTGGTAGGGGTTGTGGGGGTTGTGGGGGGGGGGGAGATGGAGGTAGGTTGGTGGGGGGTGTATGGGAGGTGGGTTGGGGGTGGTTGTGGGTGAGGGAGTGGGAGGGGGGGGGGGGTGGGAGAGGTGTGGAGGAGGGTGTGGGGAGAGTGTGTGATGTGGTGAGGGGTGGTGGATGGATTGGGGGAGTTATAATTTTGGTTGTTGTGGGGTGTGATGGGGATGGTTGATGTTGGGGGGGTGAGGGTGTTGGTGAATGTGTATGGGTTGGGAGTAGGTGAGAGGTTTTTGGATGATATGTGATAGTGTGTTGGGAGGAGGAGATGTAGAGGAATGTAGGGTTAAAGGAGGGAAGTTTGTGTTAAAGAATTGTATGTAGGATATGATGTTGGGGGGAATAGAGGTTTGTGAAGATTGAATGAGGGTTTGATTGATGGAGTAGATTTGTGGAGATTGGTAGGTATGTAATTGGAGGAGGAATTTGAATTTGGTTTTTTAATTATTTAGTGGGTTTATGGAATTTAAGGAAATTGGTTAAGTGTAGGATATTTGTGGGATTGTTGGAGAGTTGGTTTGAATGGTAGGTGTTTTAGGTTAATTTGTGGTAGTTGTGGGAGGGTGATTTTTAGTTGTATGTGTAGATGGAGAAGGGATTATGTTGTTTTTTTAGTTGGAGTTTTGATGTTATAAGTATGTTTTATATTATGTTATAGGTGTGGGTTTTGTATGGTGTTAGGGGTTAGAAGGTTTATATTAGGGGTATATATGGTATATATTTAATTTTTTTGATTTTTTTTTTTTTGTGTTATTTGAATGGTAATGTATATTTTATTTTTTTTTTTTATATTAGTTTTCCTGAATATTTGGGAAAGTGTAAGGTGGTATTGTGATTTGTGTTTTGAGAGTTTGTATTACTAGATGGTTTTTTGTTTAAAGGTTTGAGAGGGAAGTGAAGGAGTTGGGTATTATTTTGAGGAAATGTATAAAATGAAAAATCATTTAATTATTTGGTATTGTGGAAGAATTTGTTATGTTTTTATGAATGGTTATGGTAATGTCTTGTAGTTGTAGATTTATAGGCTAGGTTTTGCACAAGTTTATTTTTTATATGATATCCGCTTATTAAATTTTAAGTCTTTTACTGAATAATAAAACGAAGTACTTAAAATTAATGGACCCACTTACCACATTCAATTACCTAGCAATTATATATACAGTATTACACAATTTATTGCCTATATACATGCATTAGTTTCCTTTTTAGTATTAATTACATTACAGCCACTTCAAAATATTTCCATGTTCACAATTAATTTTATTTACAAGATTTTTAAAACTATATCCAGAAATGTACATCAGAGCATAATCAGCAAATAGATGAACTTTGGCTTCCTTAACTACTTTTGGCAGTTTATTAACATGAAAAATGTAGAAGTGGGCCTAATTTGCTCCCCCGAAGCATGCCAAAGACAACTTTTCTTTACTAAGAAGTAGATTAATTTTAAAATATTTATTCTTATTCAGTAAATGATGTTTTATCCAACTTAAAACATTCCCACTAATTCCAT
>JAEMUL010000179.1:0-12697 GCA_034510155.1 Eucriotettix oculatus | reverse complement strand
GGAAGAAAGGCAAATTTACCCGAGTTTCCTTCCTGTGTTTCCTCTGCCTTCTGGTGTTGGAAGACCTGATCCATCTCACGCCTCCCGGAAATGTTAGACGGGAAATAGAAAGACCGGAGATCCACAAGGAAGACTTTCCACTCCGTCAACCAAGAGTCTGGCCAAAAATTCTCATCCAAAAAGCTGAGCAGAGGCGCAGGAAAGTGTGAATGAAGACTTGGCCAGACACTCCGCCGCTGCTCCTGGGAGGGAGACCTGCGAATAGGAAGGATCTACCGTCGCGGGACGTAACTAAAACCTCCTCGAGACCAACTTTCCCAGATTTGCAGAAAGAGTTTGTTATATATATGATATTAAAATTAACGTCTGAGGCGCATAACGAGACGTAGGACCTTTATTTAAGAGAGGATTCTAATTAAAATAAAACAGAGTGTTTAAATTGATAAAATTGTTATAGATCGACGTTTTGGTGCGTTTCTCAAGACGATTCCAAGGTCCCATCGAAACGTCGAACTATATGAATTTTATTAGTTACATAGGTTTAAGTGTGATTTTTAAGGTAGGACTATTATATTATATCATAAGGCAAATGCTTCTTGTTAATAATATTAGTTGTCGTTTTTATTAACATTTAGGCGCCATATCTCATCTCTGTGTTTATATACGTTTACAAAAATAATTGATTGATTATTTAAAACGGGAGGAATTAAAGAACGTCGCGACAAAGTTTCACCATTTCCCGTGCTTGGGAAAGTTGGCCACGAGTGGGATCTCTCTGTAGAGTTGGTCACCCTGGTGGTGTTTTTAGCCGCTGTTGTGAACGACGTGTTGGGGCAAGCAAATGTTCTCTATGTGGTATGTAGGCTATATATTATCATTGAATTTTTTGTACCTTAATAACTGTTCTTCTTTCTTTGTGAAGATAAAGTTTCCTGCGATTTTGAAACCTTTATTTTGGTCAGCGGCGGTTATATAAACACCTCGCCCCTTGCCCAGAGCAAATATATAGATGATAGCAGGACGATATCCTGCTCGGAAATGAGTGAGAGCCAGGTGGAGGTTGACTTCCTCCTTCCTGGTTTTCCTCTTTCCCTCCCCCCTTGGTCCATGGCCAAGGTAGCTAATTAGACTCCTGCAGGCTGAGGCGACCTTGGGCAGTTTGAGAGGTGTATGTACAGGGGTCGAAGACCTTCGGCATACGGTAAGAGTTGTTCGCCGATCCTATTGGACCAGTCGGCCACCTGCCTCTCAATACTGAACAAGGCACGGAGGCGGGTTTGTTGCGTTCCCACAGCAATCCAGTCTCCCGTCATCAGAAGGGCGCAGGAGTAGTACCCACTAGCCCACGGCCAACCTTATGCAGGTTTTCTAGGGGTTTTCCCTGCATCACTTTTAGGTGAAACACCGGGTAGGATCCTTACACTATAGCCTGGGGGCCCTAGTCAACCCTGGGCTACCTTGCTCTCCTTCCACATCCCCCCCTTTCAAGTCCCTTCCTATGCTAAGATCTCTGAAGAAACAAGTTGACACCAATTATAAAAATATATCACACGGGCGGACGGGATTTCCCCTTCCAGTTCCGAGTTCTCACACTACTCTAGCGTTGGGGAAAAAAAACAAAAACCGGGCTGAAAAGAGGTTTGGTGGTCAGGTGATTCGCCATGAATCCTAAAGAGAATTTAGAAGGTCTCAGGAATAGAAGGAAACATGCGGGGCAATATATAAAGCTTATAAGGGAGAACCACACACACAGGGGCCTGGAAAAGAAATAACAAACCACCTTACGGTGGTGCCCAATTATAATTCTGAAAATGACCACTCGTTAAAAATTAAAGAAAAAGGGCAACAACGCACAGACGTAGGAAAATTTTCATTTGTAAATAGATCTATACGCTGTTGTAATTCCTTCCTTGCATCCTACAGAAATACTCACGACTTTCCCGGGCAGCGTAAAGCAGTTTAGGAATAGGCTGAGAAACCGTGAGTAGCATGACGTCATCCCGCTAGAGGAGTGGTGATGACGTCACGCTGTTGCCGCCCGTAAGATATACTCTTTGGCTGAAAGTTTGATTAGTTAATATTTCCACTCCTGTAGAGGATTTTAAGCGTTGCAATGCGTTTGAAACTTCCTGTACACTTAATAATTTATTATTATCATTACTTACTTGGCTGCTATTTGCCCCGAGGCTGTGGCTGCAGCAGCTATATACAAAGAAAACACAAATACAATTAATAAAAGTTTACACTAAGGAAGAATTTTGAAGTGTAGTTTAAAAAACCTACTCACTTAAGTTTCCTTAGCCTGTTCCTAAACTGCTTCACGCTGCCCGGGAAAAGTCGTGAGTATTTCTGCAGGAGGCAAGGAAGGAATTACAATCGCCTATTATTGACCTATTTACAAATGAAAATTTTCGTACGTCTGTGCGTTGTTCCCCCTTTTTTTTCTTTAATTTTGAACGAGTGGTCATTTTTAGAAATATAATTGGGTGCCGCCGTTAGATGGTTTGTTATTTTTTTTCCAAGCCCCTGTGTGGTTCTCCCTTATAAGCTTTATATATATCTTCCTTCCATTACTGAGACCTTCTAAATTCTCGTGAGGTGATTCATGGCGAAGCACCTGACCCCCAAACATCTTTTTCAGCCCGTTTTTGCATTTTTTTCCAGTGCTAGAGTAGTGTTTGTTCATTTCCAGATATGGGATGATCCCAGCCACGTTACCCCAGCCCCCCATATTCTAAAACTCGCCCTGACCAGCTCTTGTTTTGGAAGCAGAAATCTTCTCGTGCTTTTCCCAATTAAAATGTTTACTAATCGTGATCCCAAGATATTTTTATAATTATTGATTTCGTTACAACTTCGCTCCCTATTTTATATCTAGTGGGAGGGATAATTTTTTTTTGTGAAAACGACTGCCCTTACTCTTCGTTGCATTTATTTGAATTTTCATTTCTAACTGACCGTTGGTAAATTTTGTCCTAAGTCAGTCTGCAGAATCTGTTGTGCTTCATCCTCAACGTTAACGATTTCCCTATAAACTATACAATCATCGGCAAAAAGTTTGATATGTGATTTAATACCGATTGTTGAGTCATTCCTGGATGCAAGGAACATGATCACACTTACTTCCCTTCCCCTGTGACGTCATTTGTCATTCACAGCCAACTCTGAGTCAAAGCGCGACATCTTCGTTAATGACGAAACTGTTCCAATATTTAATGTTTATAACCCAATTTACTCAGGATCAAATTCAAACTTTTAAGGCGACAAGTAACAATAGAATAATAGTCACTTTTCTCTTTTGTTTCAACAGGTCAGAACCGAAACGGAATCTAGTGAAACAGTCGCGCTTCAGAGATGATTGCCAATAAAGTCTACGAGAACCTCTGCTATAATGACGTAAATGTCACGAGTGTGAAGTTGGTGTGGAAGATCACACATTTTTCCAAAAGAAAAGAAAATATGACTTCCGCGGTGTTTCCAGCCTCAGCGCCGGAGAACCTGGGAAAGTGGAGGCTCGAGTTTAAGACAGCTTCTAATATTTACATTCAAGTTTACGAAATAACGTCCACAGTAAACACAGCAAAGGTGATGACATCCATAGTCAACGACGAAGGCCAATTAGACGGATGTCAAGTCAGAGGGTATAAGGGCAGCAAATGTACTGCATTAACGATAGATCCTGACAACATCCTCAACAAAGCCAGCGTCCTGGTGCCCGGTGATGTACTGACGATTCGTTGTGAAGTGGAAATCCAGGTCCCTCCTGCAGGAGACGCGTGTCCCGCCAAGTGCGAGCCTCTGGTCCACGATCTGGGTCAGCTGCTGGCCTCCGGGTCCCTGAGTGACGTCACCATCGTCGCCGTGGTGGGAGGAGCTGAGCTGAAGGCGCACAAGGCCGTCCTCGCCGCCAGGAGCCCGGTCTTCGCCGCCATGTTCGCCAACCCCATGCTGGAGAAGGAGACGGGCGTCGTGGAAATCGCCGACATGGACGCGGACGTCGTCCAGGCCATGCTGGAGTTCATCTACACGGGCAAGGACGTCGTGCAGACCGGCTGGGCCCATGACCTTTTGGCGGCGGCCGCCAAGTACCAACTAGAGGGGCTGAGGATCATGTGCGAGGAAGCTCTGGGCAAGGCTCTGTCCCCGGACAACGTCCTGCAGAACCTGGCCCTGGCCGACCTTCACAGCGCCGCCATGCTTAAAGAACACTGCATCGGCTTGGTCATGGAACACAGGGCCGAGGTATTGAGGAGTCCAGCCTGGCAGACTTTTAAACTCTCTCACCAATCTCTTGTACTGGAGATTTTAGAAAAAAAATGTCTACAAGAATAACGTTTCAATTTTTATCAAATGTCATGATAATAAATTGAAGTTTGAAAATAATATAGAATCAATGTAATTGTTCTTTTGCAGTCCCATATAACTTTGAAATAGCTACAACGTAATCATATAAAAAGTGTTACTGAATTGGTGTGCAGAGTTTTGCTTCCTGGCTTTCCTAACCTCTTCCTTGCCCTGACTGATTTTATTTTGTCATTGATCTTTATTAAAAATAAACTATCGCTATTCATAAGTTACTCTGTGTTGATAAAGAATAACTTGAAACCATAGCATTGTCGCTGTTTCCCGGCGGGTTTCAAAATGAAGAAGCTTCATGATGAAGTACCTCAGGGAAAGAATTTACCCTTTCTCCGTAAAGCGCGCTTACCGTTCCTGAAAGACGCTGAATAACCCCATCAACAACATTTACTGGCGGCAGTAGAAGTCCTGTGCCGCTTCAGGGCCACTTGTTCCCCAATCTCGCCACCTGATGGTTCTGATGTCGCGATGACGTCACGAGCCAGGGGAGGTTATGTGCAGCGTCTCTCTGGAGGGTGACGTCACCGGAGATTGGCTCTGTTATCATATGGACAGGTCGATGACGTCTCGGGACGTGACGTGACGTAATCAAGTTTACCTCGCAAGGATCGCAAAGTCTGTTGATGAATCTTGCATTGAGGTTGCTTTGTGACGTTTCTGTTTTTCCTTCTTCTTCTGGCGCTCTTTATTCGAACGTGATTCTCGCAATCCACGACGCATTAACGCTTTAATGTGCATCGCCATCTTGGTCAGTGGAGCTGCTCATCTCTCACCAAAGGGAACTGTGAGAATTTTTAACAATTGGCTGCACTTGATTTATATCAGCAGCATGACGTTTTTATACCTTCTCTCGTTTTTCATGTTCTTCACCAGGGTCTTCAAGGTCATTCACCCCTAGCTAACTGTACCCTGGGATATGCAACCTGATACCAACCCAGTGACGTTATCCTCGACCTCGTATGTGAGAGCGATGCACCGCGTCATCATCAGCATCCCCCACAGCTTCTCTCATTCCTTCAACATGCCTCAAACAGATTTGGAGAATACCTGGCCGATCAACAAACAACTCTTACCGTATGCCCAAGGTCTGCGACCCCGTAACGTGCACCACCTCAAAAATGACCAAAGTGGTAGACTTAATTTAGAATCCTTACCCTCGGGCCAATTATCGATATGATCCATCCAATTTAAGAGAAAATCTGTACAAACTAAACAATTTTGTGCATTTAACTTTACTTGCTTCTGAAGGTAGCTGGAAGGCATTTTTTGCTGACTTCTCTAAGGCTTTCGACACCGTAGATCACCAAATATTAATAAAAAAGATGGAATATTTTGGAATTCGGGGAAACACGTCACTTTTACTAAGATCGTATCTTAAAAAACCGCAAACAACAAGTAGTAATTGAAACCAAAGACGGCCAACTTCACTTATCCGATTGGGAATTTATTACATGTGGAGTTCCTCAAGGATCAATTCTTGGGCCTTTACTTTTTATTCTGTACATAAACGATCTTCCAGGATACGTAAATCCTTTAAAATCGATTCTCTACGCGGATGATACAAATATAATTATTGCAGATAAAAACTTAGATAATCTGATTAAGAAAGTAGACAGACAACGGGGCTCTGAATGGTCTAAATATTTGGTTTAACGTGAATAAATTATCCCTCAACCTCGATAAGTCTCATGCTACTAATAGACAGACCAGTAGACAAGTTCTCAGCCACTGCTTGAGCCTTTCCTCGGCCTTCGGATTGACGATAAATTAAAGTGGAATGACCATCCATGGAGGAGGATCTGCTTGCCCGGAAAACTAAGTTCAGCTTGTTATTCTCTGAGAACAACAAATGATGAATGCAACACGTTGACAAAAAGTACGTCAAAATGGTTTATTTCGCGTATTTTCATTCAATTATGAGCCATGGCGCGTCTTCTAACTGCTCCAGGGGCAATGAAATATTTATTAAGTTGCAAAAGCGGCGTACATTTAGAATAATACTTTCTAGCACGAATTCTAGATCACGGAGATGCAAACCTTCCTTCAAAAGTTTGCAAATACTTACTTTACCGAGCCTGTATATATATATATATATATATATTCATGAAATATTAAAGTTTGTAAAGCGAAACACTAATTTGTTTCAAACAAAATGGCGAGTTTCATGAATACGCGACTAGAAATCAGAGGTTCAGCTCTAAGGTCGGACAAGCATCGCCCTTGTTCTACACCAGAAAAGTATTCACAATACCCCCGGGGATAATTTTATACAACAGCCTTCCTTCCTTCCTCCAGAGGTTAAAAATAGTAACTACTAAAGCTTCGTGGTGAAGCAGAGTAAAACTATTCCATTAAATGGTGCATTTTACTCGGTACAGGATTTTCTTAATCGTCCTTCTAGTAGAAAGTGTTGAATGAGCTGCCTTATAAAATATCACATCACATATCTTAAAATTTCTATTCAGTTTTTTCTGCTCTTTTGTTTCATGTATATAGCTGCTGCTGGAGCAAGGACAGTTTCCTGGTCCAAGTAGTTAAAACTCCATTCCGTCTTCCCCAGTGTGTGCTTGTTTGTGTTTCCCAGTGTCTGTCCGTTTTGTGTTTATATTGACTTTTGTCTATATACACACTTTCTTTTACTAATTTATTTTAAGTTTATTTTAATTATTTACTTTATTTTGTTCATTTTTAATTTTTAATGTATGACGTATCCTCCTATTTCCTCAATCGAGGAGGATTAATGGAAACAAAATCTACTATTTGTTACAAGGGTCGATCTCTAACACTGCAAGGGGTAACGAGTTTTGCCCTCACCTGCTGGTCTCGTAAGAGAATCTAAAACACCCTGGTGTTGTCATCGAGTGTTAAATGTTCCTGGTAGTCTAAATGGAGTTCTTTACCGAAGTGTGATCAAAAATACTCCCGTAAGTGTAATAAGGGATGCGCCAATATTCCTGATACCTTAGGAGGGTGAATAACGTATCTATATAAAGATTTTATTGAGTTATATGTTTTTAACTTGCAGCTACTGTGAACGCTTGTTATAATCGTCAGGGGAGTGAAGGGGATTTGTAATTAGCCAGTTTTTTGAAGCTGAATGTTTTAGCCGAGTCGTGTAAGGTCTTTACCAGTCTTATTACATCATCATGAGGGCCTTTACTTGCCCCAATTGCACTACATGTATTTCAAGTATCATGTTCATCTTCAGGAATGTTTAGGTTCCCCAGTTGATGAAATTAACATTATATAGTCTAGTAGGTTTATTAGGCAATATTTCCACTGCTGCAATGTATTTTGTTCGTAACATTCTTCCTACTTGAAACCAGGCCGATGAGCCAAGGGGCCTGTGGCTCAAGAAGCTCACTCAAAACGGTGCAATATCGTGGCCTACAATCATCTTCAAGTCAGCACGTCCTTCTGAGCCTCAGAGAACGGTAAAATCAGTCATTTACCTACGGGTTGTGACTCCTGGAGTTAATCTCTGGTTTCATTTCAACGGCTTTTTAATAAATCAAGATTGGGGAATTATTAACAAACTGGTGGGGTGTCCCACAGGGATCAGTATTAGGGCCATTATTATTCCTTATATATATATATATATATATATATATATATATATATATAAATGATCTTCCTAATACCATAGATTCAACTTCTAAAGCTATCCTCTTTGCAGATGATACTAGGTGTAATAGTAAAAAGTAACAAAGACACACTAGAAGCTTAGGCAAGTAACAATAATAATTTAACTAACCTGCTAACATGGTTTAATGCGAACAACGGACTAACAAATAACTGTGACAAAAAAAACTTTTCATGCAATTTCACACACTCAACACAACTGTACAATCTACAACACTTAAATAGGACAACAACAAAAAAATGTAAATGAAACTTCCTCTGTTAAATTCTTAGGTCTCTTAGTAAATAATAAATCAAATTGGACTGATGAGGTTAACTCAGCTACAGCTACATGTGTGATGCTGTCAGAGCAATCAATGTCTGTCCTTCCACCTTCAGTCATCTAAGAACAAGGAAAATTAGTATACTTTGCATATTTTCATTCTATTTTATCATATGGTATTATATTTTTTGGGGGCAACTCAATAGCAGGCATCGATAAGATTTTTATTAGTCAAAAACGTGTTATTAGAGCAGCAATATGTGAGTCAGGCAGGCAGGTAACCTTCTAGCACAACTCTGTTCAAAAAGTTAGGCAATTTTTTCACTTTAACGTTGCCAATACATTTATTCGTTCATTGATGATGTTATTTTGTAATCACAAATAGGAGGCACTTATTATTATTTTGAATAATACTGATATTCATCCCTTCAATAAAAAGGGAACAAAAATAATCTGTATAAAAAATGTAAAACACTGTCAATTGCAGAGAGAGAGAGAAAGGAAGGAATGTATGGTGCATTATCCATCCATCTTCAACACGTGACTGCAGTCAGCACAGAATTAAACAGTTGTCCAATGATAATCAAGGTAAATTTAATTAACTGAATTATGCTCATTTTTTTTGCTTAGCCACTCCCCCTCCTTTCTATTCAATAAAGGAATTTATAGAAGAATCGGAGAAGAGTAATTAATTAATTAGTTTATAATACAAAAATTTGTTATAAGTATATTTATCTTTTATACAATAAAATAATGTAATAAATGTGTACACACAGTCCCATCATTCCACACACATCCTTGAAGCTCAGCTTCTTTACAGGGTCTACGGAATATGATAATAATAATTATTATTATTATTCACAACGCTTATTTGATCGAGCTACGACGACCATCTTCCCACTGGGAACCGTACTACTTCTATCCTAGAAATCTCTTCCACTCTCCAGTACTTCTTCCCTCTACGGCGACCTCTCACTGTCAGTACTCCAATACCGCCCCGGTGGTATTACAACAATTGTAATGAATAGTTTTTGGGTGGGGTTAAATTTAAATTAATTATTTTATTATATGATGTTGATTGATGGGGATTATATTAAAAAAATTATATAAAAATTTTATTTTACTTCTAATTTTAAGCAGTAATCTTAATAAAACATCATAGTTATCAACAATTTATGAATAATATATATATATATATATAAAATAGAACAATTCATATTGCATTATGCTTTAATCTCAGGGTTCCACAGTGGGGTGAACGAGGAAGCTTAATTTGTTCCCTAATCGCAATAGGTCTGGCAAATGTGAACTCAAAAGTCAAAATATAGGTACGTTACCGATAAAATGCATATGTTTCCATGTGCTGGTTGACTGCTACTGGATGGTCTTCATCTGCTGTCTCCCTTACTCTCCTTCCGAGTTGCATCTTCTTCCATCTTAGGTTTTTCCGCCAATGTGTCTCCGTTTTCCCAACAGCTGATCTGTTGACAAGCTCTCCCGACAACTTCTTCCCTCCTCTCCCAATCTATTTATTTCTCAATCTCCCAAACTTTACTCCGTCGTCATCTTCAACCACCAATCAGACGTTGTCCACCAAAGTCTCGTATTGGCTTGCAGTTTGACAATTTGCGGCCAATAGAAAATTCTTTGACTTGGAGGGCGGCGTAAATGCTGCATAACATTCAAGATTCTTCGTGGACCTTCCGTTGTTTTTCCCCCCGGCTGGTCCTCCAAATTAGCAAGCTGTGTCCACTTCCCGGTAGCAACTCAACTTTCTATAGATGGTCCCTTTTATCAATGGCCTGCTTTCGTTCAAAACAAGCGTCAGTGTATTGTCCATGGAATGCGCCCCGAGACTTCCTCCCACTTTCAAAACGGAAAGGCTTGGGCCTTGCGTTAGAGTTTCGCCTCCCACACACACACAGGGAAAGCCAAGAAACAAATAAATTGTATTTACAATTTAATCACGCGCGTGTCTATTATCTATTACAGTTCTCAAGTATGGGATCTCAGAGTAAAAGAGAGAAACACTCTACAAGTAAGCCAGAGGAAAATGCAGAGGAAGATTTTTGGCATTTCTCTTAAAGACAGAGTATCAAACCCTAAAAATAATCCACAATTTCATGGAAAAATCAACTTCAGATTCTAAAGTGTTTTCTATTAAAATTTTTTTGGCACAAGTCACTGACATTTTCCTAGGCCCAGTGATTTCACTCGCATCCATGGCCTTTGCAAGCCTCGGGTTAATGCAACTAAGTAATGTTTACCAATGTTTACATGTCTCGAGCAGCGAGGGAAAAGAAGACACTTGAAGGCAAATATGGTAGGGAAATGTTTGAGGACGCGAAGTGACTCAAGGAGAATAAACAACCTCGCAAAGAGGATCCGTGACGAGGAGGAAGTGAGCCTCTGACCTTGACCTTCACCTCCAGCCTCCTTATCAACAACAACACACGCGCGTGCACATGTGTGAGTGTGTGTGTGTGCAAATAAAAAAAGTTTGTAAAGCGCAACACGAATTTGTTTCATGAATAAACACGCGCGCGAAATCAGTCAGAGAGGTTCAGCTCCAAGGTCACGAGGTCAAGCAGCGCCGCAGACATTGTTCCCTGTCTCACCAGAGATACTATTAGCCTTCCTCCAGAGGTTAAAAACACTAACTACAAAAGCTTCGTTGTGAAGCAGAGTGAAACTATTCTATTAAATGGCGGCGCTGCTGCTGCTGCTGTTTTACTCTGTGCATTACAGGATTTCTTTAATCGTCCCTCTTAGTATTTTAAAATCAAGGTTCCTCCTGCTGCAATAAATGTTGAAAGAGCTGCTGCCAACCTTGTAAAATAACACACACCACATATCCTTAAAATTTTCTATTCAGTTTTTTCTGCTCTTTTGTTGTTGTTGTTTGTTTCATGTATGGCGCTGCTGCTGCTGGAGCAAGGACAGTTTCCTGGTCCAAGTAGTTCAAAACTCCTCCATCGCGTATCCGTGTTGCGTTTATATTGACTTTTGTCTATATACATTTCCTTTTATTAATTTATTTTAAGATTATTTGTCTTTAATTATGTACCTTATTTTGTTCGTTATTTGTAATGTATGACCGTGTCCTATTTCCTCAGTCTAAATCTAGTCACCAAACAGCTTGGCAATAAAACTATAAAAAGAAATACACCGACACACAATCACCAATTCCACATAGTGAGGTTACTAACTCTGCTGAGGACGATTATAAATAAGTTGACTCACGAAACGTCCGTATGACAAGGAAGTCGCCAGTTAAGGAGGAGGAATAAATATTACCGCAGCACGTTTCTCCAGATCCTTTCCCGATGACGTCGCGAACCTCACTGAATGAAGCCGCGCCTCTGAGGCTCTGCGCATGCGCAGGACTTGCACTTACTCTTGACTACATAATTGAACTATTTTTATTGTGGTTTACATAATTCTGCGTTCTTCCTCTGAATATACGTTTTTCCGGTAGTAACTTTGTGTGACGTCACGAATGACGTTTCCAAAAGTGGTGCACAAGTCACTCCATAGGAGTTGGCGTCTGATGCGAAATTCGCAGCCGGCTTCAGGCTGTAAAGGCGATGTAGTTACAGGAGGAGGCTGACGACGAGCTTCAAACATGCCAAGGCTGCCAACCTTGTTCTGTGTTACCAGGCTACATGAGGGCGATCCCCTTTAATAGCATAGGAAGGGGAATTGAAAAGTGGGGATGAGGAAGGCCAAGGATTAGTTATGGCCCCCGGACTATAGTTTAAGGATCCTACCCTCGTGGTGTTTCACCTAAAGAGATGCAGGGAAACCCCTAGAAAAGCAGCATCAGGTAGATCGGACATTTCTCAATACGTAGCGATTTCCATACACAGAATTTACCAAAAGTTAGATCCGAGAATAAACAGTAGTGATTACTCGCCCAACAAGTTGCTCTGTTATGTAAACCTTACAGTCTTACTGTTTGATGCATTTATCTTTCCAAATGCCGCCTCGTCTAAATTTTGATTGAAGAAGAGCGTCAACGTTGTTTATTTTCTCTATAATCGTCGTCTGACTTTATGGTAACTGCCTATTTTTTCCGTAACTTATAAACAGCCAGAGCCATATTTTGAGACAATTCACCTGACCTCGGGGAGGTTAGGAGCAACACGGGGTTTTCCTACTTTAAAAATTTACGATAAATAAAAACAAGACGGCCGAAACGTCAGCTTATAAACTAATCACGATTCATTCAAAGGCGACGTTTCGTCTCCATTGTGAGACTTCCTCAGGCGTTAAATTTAGCAATACGCCACATTTACTTCCTCGAGTCCCTCAGTCGAAAAGGTTATTGAATGTGCGCGTGAAGAACTTTGTGTCGCGCATGCGCAGGACCACAACCTCCAGCCCCCTGGCGGTCACCGCCGAAATAACCTTCACTGCTATCCAAGCCCCGTA
>JAEMUL010000178.1:0-12745 GCA_034510155.1 Eucriotettix oculatus | reverse complement strand
TGCGATTTTGAAATTTTTATTCCTGCATTTTTACTCGCCCTAAAATTATTTTCGAAAGTAGTTTTCAGTATTACAATAAGAGGATATTATTATATACCCTTTCGGTTTTTTTTTCCTTTATTTGAGACTTATTACAAGTCATGATTATTTGTAACACGTTTCTTCACGCGCACATTCAATAACCTTTTCGACTGAGTCACCCGAGGAAATAAATGTGACGTATTGCTAAATTTAACGCCTGAGGAAGTCTCAAAATGGAGACGAAACGTCGCCTTTGAATGAATCGTGATTAGTTTATAAGCTGACGTTTCGGCCGTCTTGTTTTTATTTATCGTAAATTTTTAAAGTAGGAAAACCCCGTGTTGCTCCTAACCTCCCCGAGGTCAGGTGAATTGTCTCAAAAGATGGCTCTGGCTGTTTATAAGTTACGGAAAAAATAGACAGTTACCATAAAGTCAGACGACGATTATAGAGAAAATAAACAACGTTGACGCTCTTCTTCAATCAAAATTTAGACGAGGCGGCATTTGGAAAGATAAGTGCATCAAACAGTAAGACTGTAAGGTTTACATAACAGAGCAACTTGTTGGGCGAGTAATCACTACTGTTAATTCTCGGATCTAACTTTTGGTAAATTCTGTGGATGGAAATCGCTACGTATTGCGAAATGTCCGACCTACCTGATGCTGGTTTTCTAGGGGTTTCCCTGCATCTCTTTAGGTGAAACACCGCGAGGGTAGGATCCTTAAACTATAGTCCGGGGGCCATAACTAATCCTTGGCCTTCCTCATCCCCACTTTTCAATTCCCCTTCCTATGCTATTAAAGGGGAGTTGCCTGTTTCAGGATCACCCTCATGTAGCCTTCTAACGCCCCTCGCCCCCCCCCAAAAAGTGGAGGCGCCTATGACATTTTCTTTATCCCACCAGAGTGACTTGGGGGGGCTCACCTAATTATGTCGGGGATGCCTCGCACTCTGTTCTTTTTATCAAACTTCTCACATGCCGAGTCACCTTCACCTATTTTTGGGAGGTATATGCACTGGGGTCGAAGACCTTGGGCATACTGCAAGACTTGTCCGCTGATGCCATTGGATCAGTCGGCCAACTGCTTCATGAAACTGGTGGAGACATGGAAAAGGGAATGCTGCGACGCTACAGAAACCACCATAGGGAAGGGCCTGAGAATAGTACCCAATGCTTATAATAAAACTAGTTACCTGTTGATGAAAGGAAATTTATCCCGCAACCCAGTGGTCAAAATATGTGACAACACTATAAAAAGACAAAAAAGCTTAAGGTATCTTGGAATTTGGCTGGACGACAAAAATACATTTTCGGACCATATAGATATAATAAAAACCAAAAGCATAAAAGTAATGAATCAAATTACAAGAGTGGCAACAATTAATTTCCAAATACCTTTAAATATTTTCAAATTATACCACAACTCAATATTGGCAGCAATCACAGGTTACGCAGCGAGCACGTGATTGAGACTAGTTAAACCAATGCTAAAAATCCAACAAATTCAGCGGAAAACTTTGTTAAGAATATCAGGTGCCTTCAGTACAACCCCTTCAGAAGCACTAACAGTTCTCCTTCCTAGCTGTTGTCCCGTTGGATCTAGAAATCAGGAAAAGGAGCGCCGCGCAGTACTGGCTCAAAAAAGAGAACCAGTGCAAAGTCGTAGAAATTTTAGGCAAGGAAGCAAATACCAAAATAGAAATTAAAGAAGAAATATTAAACATTTGGCAAGAAAGATGGAATTCATCGAATAAAGGGAGAAGGGTGTACGAAATTCTACCTAACATAAGAGAAAGATTACAGCTTAGACATCACCTCAACCCAACCAAGGGTCTTATACATTTTCTTACTGGTCATGGTCCATACGGACAATATCTGGGAAGAATAAATAGCAGACCAGACAATCTATGTGCCTGTGGAGAGATAGGAACACCGGAACACGCCATACTGGAATGCCCCAATTATGAGGTAGACAAGACAATAAGAGAAACCTTAAGAAAAGAAAGTCTATGGGAAATAATAAGAAACCCACCACTCACTCACCGCGGCTCTAGAAAATTTGACAAACCTGATATCCGCTTTAGAACTGACAAAATACAGGACTAAAAATATAGAAACTTAAATATTACATCATAAGACTTAATATACTCATCATCGGACCGGACATTCAAATCCAGGAACCGGATGAGTATAAGGACCAAAATATAGACATCACAACATAAAATAGAATATAAATTATAGTAATAGTAAGATTATTCAAGTAATTATCTTAAACAAATTACATAACTCTGCTAATACAAATACAGTCATAAATAATTAGAGTATAAAATTAGTAAAAAAAATTTGAACCTACAACTACTCGACCAACGCGTCATGGAGGAGATCCGGAAACACGTGTGGGTCGTAACCGGAAAACCGGAGTTGTTTCACAAACAAAATGTATAAATGTTGAAAGGATGAGGAGACAAAGAAATTAAGAATTCTCTCCTTCAGTCTCTCCACGAAAATAATATAATAATAAAACTAGTGTAACAGATGATGGATGATCTTACACATGCTAAAACAAATTTAAATATACGCATATAATTTATTATTGTATTCATACATATTTATATCTATGTAAAAAAAATGTACCAACAAAAGAAAAATATTGTTAAACAGACCTGTTATTGAATCTAGAAAACAGGTCAAGTAAAATTATTATCAATAAAAAAAATAATAAAAAAAAAAGTTCACTACCAATGTTTGGCCTCTGCCAAGTGCGAGCCTCCTCCATGTCACCTGGTCCATGATCTGGGTCAGCTGCTGGCCTCCGGGTCCCTGAGTGACGTCACCTTCACCGTGGTGGGAGGAGCTGAGCTGAAGGCGCACAAGAACATCCTCGCCGCCAGGAGCCCGGTCTTCGCCGCCATGTTCTCCAACCAGATGCTGGAGAAGGAGACGGGCGTCGTGGAAATCACCGACATGGACGCCGACGTGTTCCAGGCCATGCTGGAGTTCATCTACACGGGCAAGGACGTCGTGCAGACGCGCTGGGCCCCTGACCTGTTGGCTGCTGCCTCCAAGTACCAGCTGGAGAGGCTCAAGGTCATGTGCGAGGAAGCTCTGGGCGAGGATCTGACCGTGGATAACGTCCTGGAGAACCTGGCCCTGGCTGACCTTCACAGTGCTGACAGACTTAAGCAACACTGCATCAACTTCTTCATGGAGCACAGGGCCGAGGTACTCAGGAGTCCAGCCTGGGAGACTTTTAAACACTCTCAGGTCTCTCTTCTGGCGGAAGTCTTTGAAAAGTTTTGTCTTGAGTAAATATCTGCCAATATCTGCCGATAAATATCTGCCAGATAAATATCTGCCAGATAAATATCTGCCAGATAAATATCTGCGAGATAAATATCTGCGAGATAAATATCTGCCAGATAAATATCTGCCAGATAAATATCTGCCAGATAAATATCTGCCAGATAAATATCTGCCAGATAAATATCTGCCAGATAAATATCTGCCAGATAAATATCTGCCAGATAAATATCTGCCAGATAAATATCTGCCAGATAAATATCTGCCAGATAAATATCTGCCAGATAAATATCTGCCAGATAAATATCTGCCAGATAAATATCTGCCAGATAAATATCTGCCAGATAAATATCTGCCAGATAAATATCTGCCAGATAAATATCTGCCAGATAAACATCTGCCAGATAAATATCTGCCTGATAAATAGCTGCCAGATAAATATCTGCAAATATATCTGCCGATAAATATCTGCCAGATAAATATCTGCCAGATAAATATCTGCCAGATAAATATCTGCCAGATAAATATCTGCCAGATAAATATCTGCCAGATAAATATCTGCCAGATAAATATCTGCCAGATAAATATCTGCCAGATAAATATCTGCCAGATAAATATCTGCCAGATAAATATCTGCCAGATAAATATCTGCCAGATAAATATCTGCCAGATAAATATCTGCCAGATAAATATCTGCCAGATAAATATCTGCCAGATAAATATCTGCCAGATAAATATCTGCCAGATAAATATCTGCGAGAAAAATATCTGCCAGATAAATATCTGCCAGATAAATATCTGCCAGATAAATATCTGCCAGATAAATATCTGCCAGATAAATATCTGCCAGATAAATATCTGCCAGATAAATATCTGCCAGATAAATATCTGCCAGATAAATATCTGCCAGATAAATATCTGCCAGATAAATATCTGCCAGATAAATATCTGCCAGATAAATATCTGCCAGATAAATATCTGCCAGATAAATATCTGCCAGATAAATATCTGCCAGATAAATATCTGCCAGATAAATATCTGCCAGATAAATATCTGCCAGATAAATATCTGCCAGATAAATATCTGCCAGATAAATATCTGCCAGATAAATATCTGCCAGATAAATATCTGCCAGATAAATATCTGCCAGATAAATATCTGCCAGATAAATATCTGCCAGATAAATATCTGCCAGATAAATATCTGCCAGATAAATATCTGCCAGATAAATATCTGCCAGATAAATATCTGCCAGATAAATATCTGCCAGATAAATATCTGCCAGATAAATATCTGCCAGATAAATATCTGCCAGATAAATATCTGCCAGATAAATATCTGCCAGATAAATATCTGCCAGATAAATATCTGCCAGATAAATATCTGCCAGATAAATATCTGCCAGATAAATATCTGCCAGATAAATATCTGCCAGATAAATATCTGCCAGATAAATATCTGCCAGATAAATATCTGCGAGATAAATATCTGCCAGATAAATATCTGCCAATATCTGCCGATAAATATCTGCCAGATAAATATCTGCCAGATAAATATCTGCCAGATAAATATCTGCCAGATAAATATCTGCCAGATAAATATCTGCCAGATAAATATCTGCCAGATAAATATCTGCCAGATAAATATCTGCCAGATAAATATCTGCCAGATAAATATCTGCCAGATAAATATCTGCCAGATAAATATCTGCCAGATAAATATCTGCCAGATAAATATCTGCCAGATAAATATCTGCCAGATAAATATCTGCCAGATAAATATCTGCCAGATAAATATCTGCCAGATAAATATCTGCCAGATAAATATCTGCCAGATAAATATCTGCCAGATAAATATCTGCCAGATAAATATCTGCCAAAATGCGATAAATATCTGCCAGATAAATATCTGCCAGATAAATATCTGCCAGATAAATATCTGCCAGATAAATATCTGCCAGATAAATATCTGCCAGATAAATATCTGCCAGATAAATATCTGCCAGATAAATATCTGCCAGATAAATATCTGCCAGATAAATATCTGCCAGATAAATATCTGCCAGATAAATATCTGCCAGATAAATATCTGCCAGATAAATATCTGCCAGATAAATATCTGCCAGATAAATATCTGCCAGATAAATATCTGCCAGATAAATATCTGCCAGATAAATATCTGCCAGATAAATATCTGCCAGATAAATATCTGCCAGATAAATATCTGCCAGATAAATATCTGCCAGATAAATATCTGCCAGATAAATATCTGCCAGATAAATATCTGCCAGATAAATATCTGCCAGATAAATATCTGCCAGATAAATATCTGCCAGATAAATATCTGCCAGATAAATATCTGCCAGATAAATATCTGCCAGATAAATATCTGCCAGATAAATATCTGCCAGATTAATATCTGCCAGATTAATATCTGCCAGATAAATATCTGCCAGATAAATATCTGCCAGATAAATATCTGCCAGATAAATATCTGCCAGATAAATATCTGCAGATAAATATCTGCCAGATAAATATCTGCATACTGCAGATAAATATCTGCCAGATAAATATCTGCCAGATAAATATCTGCCAGATAAATATCTGCCAGATAAATATCTGCCAGATAAATATCTGCCAGATAAATATCTGCCAGATAAATATCTGCCAGATAAATATCTGCCAGATAAATATCTGCCAGATAAATATCTGCCAGATAAATATCTGCCAGATATATATCTGCCAGATAAATATCTGCCAGATAAATATCTGCCAGATAAATATCTGCCAGATAAATATCTGCCAGATAAATATCTGCCAGATAAATATCTGCCAGATAAATATCTGCCAGATAAATATCTGCCAGATAAATATCTGCCAGATAAATATCTGCCAGATAAATATCTGCCAGATAAATATCTGCCAGATAAATATCTGCCAGATAAATATCTGCCAGATAAATATCTGCCAGATAAATATCTGCCAGATAAATATCTGCCAGATAAATATCTGCCAGATAAATATCTGCCAGATAAATATCTGCCAGATAAATATCTGCCAGATAAATATCTGCCAGATAAATATCTGCCAGATAAATATCTGCCAGATAAATATCTGCCAGATAAATATCTGCCAGATAAATATCTGCCAGATAAATATCTGCCAGATAAATATCTGCGAGATAAATATCTGCCAGATAAATATCTGCCAGATAAATATCTGCCAGATAAATATCTGCCAGATAAATATCTGCCAGATAAATATCTGCCAGATAAATATCTGCCAGATAAATATCTGCCAGATAAATATCTGCCAGATAAATATCTGCCAGATAAATATCTGCCAGATAAATATCTGCCAGATAAATATCTGCCAGATAAATATCTGCCAGATAAATATCTGCCAGATAAATATCTGCCAGATAAATATCTGCCAGATAAATATCTGCCAGATAAATATCTGCCAGATAAATATCTGCCAGATAAATATCTGCCAGATAAATATCTGCCAGATAAATATCTGCCAGATAAATATCTGCCAGATAAATATCTGCCAGATAAATATCTGCCAGATAAATATCTGCCAGATAAATATCTGCCAGATAAATATCTGCCAGATAAATATCTGCCAGATAAATATCTGCCAGATAAATATCTGCCAGATAAATATCTGCCAGATAAATATCTGCCAGATAAATATCTGCCAGATAAATATCTGCCAGATAAATATCTGCCAGATAAATATCTGCCAGATAAATATCTGCCAGATAAATATCTGCCAGATAAATATCTGCCAGATAAATATCTGCCAGATAAATATCTGCCAGATAAATATCTGCCAGATAAATATCTGCCAGATAAATATCTGCCAATATCTGCCGATAAATATCTGCCAGATAAATATCTGCCAGATAAATATCTGCCAGATAAATATCTGCCAGATAAATATCTGCCAGATAAATATCTGCCAGATAAATATCTGCCAGATAAATATCTGCCAGATAAATATCTGCCAGATAAATATCTGCCAGATAAATATCTGCCAGATAAATATCTGCCAGATAAATATCTGCCAGATAAATATCTGCCAGATAAATATCTGCCAGATAAATATCTGCCAGATAAATATCTGCCAGATAAATATCTGCCAGATAAATATCTGCCAGATAAATATCTGCCAGATAAATATCTGCCAGATAAATATCTGCCAGATAAATATCTGCCAGATAAATATCTGCCAGATAAATATCTGCCAGATAAATATCTGCCAGATAAATATCTGCCAGATAAATATCTGCCACATAAATATCTGCCAGATAAATATCTGCCAGATAAATATCTGCCAGATAAATATCTGCCAGATAAATATCTGCCAGATAAATATCTGCCAGATAAATATCTGCCAGATAAATATCTGCCAGATAAATATCTGCCAGATAAATATCTGCCAGATAAATATCTGCCAGATAAATATCTGCCAGATAAATATCTGCCAGATAAATATCTGCCAGATAAATATCTGCCAGATAAATATCTGCCAGATAAATATCTGCCAGATAAATATCTGCCAGATAAATATCTGCCAGATAAATATCTGCCAGATAAATATCTGCCAGATAAATATCTGCCAGATAAATATCTGCCAGATAAATATCTGCCAGATAAATATCTGCCAGATAAATATCTGCCAGATAAATATCTGCCAGATAAATATCTGCCAGATAAATATCTGCCAGATAATGCGATAAATATCTGCCAGATAAATATCTGCCAGATAAATATCTGCCAGATAAATATCTGCCAGATAAATATCTGCCAGATAAATATCTGCCAGATAAATATCTGCCAGATAAATATCTGCCAGATAAATATCTGCCAGATAAATATCTGCCAGATAAATATCTGCCAGATAAATATCTGCCAGATAAATATCTGCCAGATAAATATCTGCCAGATAAATATCTGCCAGATAAATATCTGCCAGATAAATATCTGCCAGATAAATATCTGCCAGATAAATATCTGCCAGATAAATATCTGCCAGATAAATATCTGCCAGATAAATATCTGCCAGATAAATATCTGCCAGATAAATATCTGCCAGATAAATATCTGCCAGATAAATATCTGCCAGATAAATATCTGCCAGATAAATATTTGCCAGATAAATATCTGCCAGATAAATATCTGCCAGATAAATATCTGCCAGATAAATATCTGCCAGATAAATATCTGCCAGATAAATATCTGCCAGATAAATATCTGCCAGATAAATATCTGCCAGATAAATATCTGCCAGATAAATATCTGCCAGATAAATATCTGCCAGATAAATATCTGCCAGATAAATATCTGCCAGATAAATATCTGCCAGATAAATATCTGCCAGATAAATATCTGCCAGAAATATATCTGCCAGATAAATATCTGCCAGATAAATATCTGCCAGATAAATATCTGCCAGATAAATATCTGCCAGATAAATATCTGCCAGATAAATATCTGCCAGATAAATATCTGCCAGATCAAAATCTGTCAGATAAATATCTGCCAGATAAATATCTGCCAGATAAATATCTGCCAGATAAATATCTGCCAGATAAATATCTGCCAGATAAATATCTGCCAGATAAATATCTGCCAGATAAATATCTGCCAGATAAATATCTGCCAGATAAATATCTGCCAGATAAATATCTGCCAGATAAATATCTGCCAGATAAATATCTGCCAGATAAATATCTGCCAGATAAATATCTGCCAGATAAATATCTGCCAGATAAATATCTGCCAGATAAATATCTGCCAGATAAATATCTGCCAGATAAATATCTGCCAGATAAATATCTGCCAGATAAATATCTGCCAGATAAATATCTGCCAGATAAATATCTGCCAGATAAATATCTGCCAGATAAATATCTGCCAGATAAATATCTGCCAGATAAATATCTGCCAGATAAATATCTGCCAGATAAATATCTGCCAGATAAATATCTGCCAGATAAATATCTGCCAGATAAATATCTGCCAGATAAATATCTGCCAGATAAATATCTGCCAGATAAATATCTGCCAGATAAATATCTGCCAGATAAATATCTGCCAGATAAATATCTGCCAGATAAATATCTGCCAGATAAATATCTGCCAGATAAATATCTGCCAGATAAATATCTGCCAGATAAATATCTGCCAGATAAATATCTGCCAGATAAATATCTGCCAGATAAATATCTGCCAGATAAATATCTGCCAGATAAATATCTGCCAGATAAATATCTGCCAGATAAATATCTGCCAGATAAATATCTGCCAGATAAATATCTGCCAGATAAATATCTGCCAGATAAATATCTGCCAGATAAATATCTGCCAGATAAATATCTGCCAGATAAATATCTGCCAGATAAATATCTGCCAGATAAATATCTGCCAGATAAATATCTGCCAGATAAATATCTGCCAGATAAATATCTGCCAGATAAATATCTGCCAGATAAATATCTGCCAGATAAATATCTGCCAGATAAATATCTGCCAGATAAATATCTGCCAGATAAATATCTGCCAGATAAATATCTGCCAGATAAATATCTGCCAGATAAATATCTGCCAGATAAATATCTGCCAGATAAATATCTGCCAGATAAATATCTGCCAGATAAATATCTGCCAGATAAATATCTGCCAGATAAATATCTGCCAGATAAATATCTGCCAGATAAATATCTGCCAGATAAATATCTGCCAGATAAATATCTGCCAGATAAATATCTGCCAGATAAATATCTGCCAGAAAAATCTGCCAGATAAATATCTGCCAGATAAATATCTGCCAGATAAATATCTGCCAGATAAATATCTGCCAGATAAATATCTGCGAGATAAATATCTGCCAGATAAATATCTGCCAGATAAATATCTGCCAGATAAATATCTGCCAGATAAATATCTGCCAGATAAATATCTGCCAGATAAATATCTGCCAGATAAATATCTGCCAGATAAATATCTGCCAGATAAATATCTGCCAGATAAATATCTGCCAGATAAATATCTGCCAGATAAATATCTGCCAGATAAATATCTGCCAGATAAATATCTGCCAGAATAATATCTGCCAGATAAATATCTGCCAGATAAATATCTGCCAGATAAATATCTGCCAGATAAATATCTGCCAGATAAATATCTGCCAGATAAATATCTGCAAATATATCTGCCAGATAAATATCTGCCAGATAAATATCTGCCAGATAAATATCTGCCAGATAAATATCTGCCAGATAAATATCTGCCAGATAAATATCTGCCAGATAAATATCTGCCAGATAAATATCTGCCAGATAAATATCTGCCAGATAAATATCTGCCAGATAAATATCTGCCAGATAAATATCTGCCAGATAAATATCTGCCAGATAAATATCTGCCAGATAAATATCTGCCAGATAAATATCTGCCAGATAAATATCTGCCAGATAAATATCTGCCAGATAAATATCTGCCAGATAAATATCTGCCAGATAAATATCTGCCAGATAAATATCTGCCAGATAAATATCTGCCAGATAAATATCTGCCAGATAAATATCTGCCAGATAAATATCTGCCAGATAAATATCTGCCAGATAAATATCTGCCAGATAAATATCTGCCAGATAAATCTGCAGAAATATCTGCCAGATAAATATCTGCCAGATAAATATCTGCCAGATAAATATCTGCCAGATAAATATCTGCCAGATAAATATCTGCCAGATAAATATCTGCCAGATAAATATATGCCAGATAAATATCTGCCAGATAAATATCTGCCAGATAAATATCTGCCAGATAAATATCTGCCAGATAAATATCTGCCAGATAAATATCTGCCAGATAAATATCTGCCAGATAAATATCTGCCAGATAAATATCTGCCAGATAAATATCTGCCAGATAAATATCTGCCAGATAAATATCTGCCAGATAAATATCTGCCAGATAAATATCTGCCAGATAAATATCTGCCAGATAAATATCTGCCAGATAAATATCTGCCAGATAAATATCTGCCAGATAAATCTGCCAGATAAATATCTGCCAGATAAATATCTGCCAGATAAATATCTGCCAGATAAATATCTGCCAGATAAATATCTGCCAGATAAATATCTGCCAGATAAATATCTGCCAGATAAATATCTGCCAGATAAATATCTGCCAGATAAATATCTGCCAGATAAATATCTGCCAGATAAATATCTGCCAGATAAATATCTGCCAGATAAATATCTGCCAGATAAATATCTGCCAGATAAATATCTGCCAGATAAATATCTGCCAGATAAATATCTGCCAGATAAATATCTGCCAGATAAATATCTGCCAGATAAATATCTGCCAGATAAATATCTGCCAGATAAATATCTGCCAGATAAATATCTGCCAGATAAATATCTGCCAGATAAATATCTGCCAGATAAATATCTGCCAGATAAATATCTGCCAGATAAATATCTGCCAGATAAATATCTGCCAGATAAATATCTGCCAGATAAATATCTGCCAGATAAATATCTGCGAGAGAAATATCTGCCAGATAAATATCTGCCAGGGACTGGTAAGGGGGTGATAAGGAAGTGATAAGGGAGTGAAAAGGGAGTGATAAGATGGTGATCAGGGAGTGATAAGGGAATGATCAGGGAGTGTTAAGGGAGTGATCAGGAAGTGATAAAGTAGTGATAAGGGAATAATAAGGGAGCGATATGGGCGCGATAAGATTGTGATAAGGGAGTGATCAGGTAGTGATAAAGTAGTGATCCAGGAGTGATTACGAGTGATAAGGGAGCGATAAGGGAGTGAAAAGGGAGTGATAAGATAGTGATCAGGGAATGATAAGGGAGTGATCAGGGAGTGATAAGGGAGTATTTGGAAATGATAAGGGAGTATTTGGAAGTGATAAGGGAGTGATAAGATAGTGATCACGGAGGGATAAGGTAGTGATAAGGAAGCGATAAAGGAGTGATAAGGGAATAATAAGGGAGCGATATGGGAGCGATAAGATTGTGATCAGGGAGTGATGAGGAAGTGATAAAGTAGTGATCCAGGAGTGATTACGAGTGATAAGGGAGCGATAAGGGAGTGAAAAGAGAGTGATAAGATAGTGACCAGGGAATGATAAGGGAGTGATCAGGGAGTGAGAAGGGAGTATTTGGAAGTGATAAGGGAGTGATAAAATAGTGATCAGGGAGTGATAAGGGAGTGATCAGGAAGCGATAAAGGAGTGATAAGGGAATAATAAGGGAGCGATATGGGAGCGATAAGATTGTGATCAGGGAGTGATAAGGGAGTGACCAGGGAGTTTAAGGGAGTGATCAGGAAGTGATAAAGTAGTGATCAAGGAGTGATTGCGAGTGATAAGTTCATTACAGTGT
>JAEMUL010000177.1:0-12799 GCA_034510155.1 Eucriotettix oculatus | reverse complement strand
CGTGTAACCTTTTAACCTTGTTTTAACCTTTTAAACCTTTGAACCGTTTTAACCCTTTTAAACCTTTTAACGCTTTTAACTTTTACCTTTTATACCTTTTAACCTTTAACCTTTTGAACCTTTTTAACCTTTTAACCTTTTAACCTTGACCCTTTGAACCTTTTAACCTTTTAACCTTTTAACCTTTTTTAACCTTTTATACCTGTTAACCTTTTTAACTCTTTTAACCTTTTGACACATTTTAAACCTTTTAAACCTTTTAACCTCTTTAACGCTTTTAGAGCCTTTTACTCCTTTTTAACCTCTTTCTTTTAACCTTTTACACCTTTAACCTTTTAACCCTTTTAACCTTATTCAGCGACCTTTTTAACCCTTTTAACCTTTTTAAACCTTTTAACCTTTTTAACCTTTATACCTTTTAACCTTTAACTCTTTTAACCGTTTAAACTCTTTAAACCGTTTTAACCTTTTAACCTTTTTGACCTTTTAACCTTTTACACCTTTTAAAACCTTTTAACCTTTACCTCATTTAACCTTTTATTAACCCTTTTAACCTGTTTTTAACCTTTTAAACCTTTGTAACCTTTTAACCTTTGGAACCCTTTTAACCTTTTAACCTTTTTAACCTGTTTTAACCTTTTAACCATTTAACCCTTTAACCTTTTAAACCATTGCTTTTAACTACTTTTAACCTTTTAAAAGCCTTTTAAACCGAACTTTTTAAACCCGTTTTAAACCTTGTTAACCTTTTAATCCCTTTGAACCTTTTAACCTTTTTAACTTAACTTAACTTAACTTAACTTAACGTTAAACTTAACTTAACTTAAACTGTAAACTTAACTTTAACTAACTAACATTACCTTTAAACTTAACTTAATACTTAACTTGAAGACTAACTTAACTTAAACTTAACTTAACTTGAAAGTAACTTAACACTTAACTTAGACTTAACTTAGACTTAAACGTTAACTTTAACTTAACTTAACTTAACTTAACTTAACTTTAACTTTAACTTAACTTAACTTACTTAACTTTAACTTAACTTAACTAAACTTAATGCTTAACAACTTAACTTATACTAACTTAACTTAAACTTACTTAACTTAATTAAACTTAACTTAACTTAACTTAACTTAACTAAGCTTAACTTTAACTTAACTTAAACTTAACTTAACTAAACTTTAACTGAACCTTAAGTTAACTTAACTTACTACTACTTAACTTAACTTAACTTAACTTAAACTTAACTTAACTTAACTTAACTTAACTTAACTTAACTTAACTTAACTTAACTTAACTTAACTTAACTTAACTTAACTTAACTTAACTTAACTTAAACTTAACTTAACTTAACTTAACTTAAACTTAACTTAACTTAACTTAACTTAACTTAACTTAACTTAACTTAACTTAAACTTAACTTAACTTAACTTAACTTAACTTAACTTAACTTAACTTAACTTAACTTAACTTAACTTAACTTAAACTTAACTTAACTTAACTTAACTTAACTTAACTTAACTTAACTTAACTTAACTTAACTTAACTTAACTTAACTTAACTTAACTTAACTTAAACTTAACTTAACTTAACTTAACTTAACTTAACTTAACTTAACTTAACTTAACTTAACTTAACTTAACTTAACTTAACTTAACTTAACTTAACTTAACTTAACTTAACTTAACTTAACTTAACTTAACTTAACTTAACTTAACTTAACTTAACTTAACTTAACTTAAACTTAACTTAACTTAACTTAACTTAACTTAACTTAACTTAACTTAACTTAACTTAACTTAACTTAACTTAACTTAAACTTAACTTAACTTAACTTAACTTAACTTAAACTTAACTTAACTTAACTTAACTTAACTTAACTTAACTTAACTTAACTTAACTTAACTTAACTTAACTTAACTTAACTTAACTTAACTTAACTTAACTTAACTTAACTTAAACTTAACTTAACTTAACTTAACTTAACTTAACTTAACTTAACTTAACTTATAACTTAACTTAACTTAACTTAACTTAACTTAACTTAACTTAACTTAACTTAACTTAACTTAACTTAACTTAACTTAACTTAACTTAACTTAACTTAACTTAACTTAACTTAACTTAAACTTAACTTAACTTAACTTAACTTAACTTAACTTAACTTAACTTAACTTAACTTAACTTAACTTAACTTAACTTAACTTAACTTAACTTAACTTAACTTAACTTAACTTAACTTAACTTAACTTAACTTAACTTAACTTAACTTAACTTAACTTAACTTAACTTAACTTAACTTAACTTAACTTAACTTAACTTAACTTAAACTTAACTTAACTTAACTTAACTTAACTTAACTTAACTTAACTTAACTTAACTTAACTTAACTTAACTTAAACTTAACTTAACTTAACTAACTTAACTTAACTTAACTTAACTTAACTTAACTTAACTTAAACTTAACTTAACTTAACTTAACTTAACTTAACTTAACTTAACTTAACTTAACTTAACTTAACTTAACTTAACTTAACTTAACTTAACTTAACTTAACTTAACTTAACTTAACTTAACTTAACTTAACTTAACTTAACTTAACTTAACTTAACTTAACTTAACTTAACTTAACTTAACTTAACTTAACTTAACTTAACTTAACTTAACTTAACTTAACTTAACTTAACTTAACTTAACTTAACTTAACTTAACTTAACTTAACTTAACTTAACTTAACTTAACTTAACTTAACTTAACTTAACTTAACTTAACTTAACTTAACTTAACTTAACTTAACTTAAACTTAACTTAACTTAACTTAACTTAACTTAACTTAACTTAACTTAACTTAACTTAACTTAACTTAACTTAACTTAAACTTAACTTAACTTAACTTAACTTAACTTAACTTAACTTAACTTAACTTAACTTAACTTAACTTAACTTAACTTAACTTAACTTAACTTAACTTAACTTAACTTAACTTAACTTAACTTAAACTTAACTTAACTTAACTTAACTTAACTTAACTTAACTTAAACTTAACTTAACTTAACTTAACTTAACTTAACTTAACTTAACTTAACTTAACTTAACTTAACTTAACTTAACTTAACTTAACTTAACTTAACTTAACTTAACTTAACTTAACTTAACTTAACTTAACTTAACTTAACTTAACTTAACTTAACTTAACTTAACTTAACTTAACTTAACTTAACTTAACTTAACTTAACTTAACTTAACTTAACTTAACTTAACTTAACTTAAACTTAACTTAACTTAACTTAACTTAACTTAACTTAACTTAACTTAACTTAACTTAAACTTAACTTAACTTAACTTAACTTAACTTAACTTAACTTAACTTAACTTAACTTAACTTAACTTAACTTAACTTAACTTAACTTAACTTAACTTAACTTAACTTAACTTAACTTAACTTAACTTAACTTAACTTAACTTAACTTAACTTAACTTAACTTAACTTAACTTAACTTAACTTAAACTTAACTTAACTTAACTTAACTTAACTTAACTTAACTTAACTTAACTTAACTTAACTTAACTTAACTTAACTTAACTTAACTTAACTTAACTTAACTTAACTTAACTTAACTTAACTTAACTTAACTTAACTTAACTTAACTTAACTTAACTTAACTTAACTTAACTTAACTTAACTTAACTTAACTTAACTTAACTTAAACTTAACTTAACTTAACTTAACTTAACTTAACTTAACTTAACTTAACTTAACTTAACTTAACTTAACTTAACTTAACTTAAACTTAACTTAACTTAACTTAACTTAACTTAACTTAACTTAACTTAACTTAAACTTAACTTAACTTAACTTAACTTAACTTAACTTAACTTAACTTAACTTAACTTAACTTAACTTAACTTAACTTAACTTAACTTAACTTAACTTAACTTAACTTAACTTAACTTAACTTAACTTAACTTAACTTAACTTAACTTAACTTAACTTAACTTAACTTAACTTAACTTAACTTAACTTAACTTAACTTAACTTAACTTAACTTAAACTTAACTTAACTTAACTTAACTTAACTTAACTTAACTTAACTTAACTTAACTTAACTTAACTTAACTTAACTTAACTTAACTTAACTTAACTTAACTTAACTTAACTTAACTTAACTTAACTTAACTTAACTTAACTTAACTTAACTTAACTTAACTTAACTTAACTTAACTTAACTTAACTTAACTTAACTTAACTTAACTTAACTTAACTTAACTTAACTTAACTTAACTTAACTTAACTTAACTTAAACTTAACTTAACTTAACTTAACTTAACTTAACTTAACTTAACTTAACTTAACTTAACTTAACTTAACTTAACTTAACTTAACTTAACTTAACTTAACTTAACTTAACTTAACTTAACTTAAACTTAACTTAACTTAACTTAACTTAACTTAACTTAACTTAACTTAACTTAACTTAACTTAACTTAACTTAACTTAACTTAACTTAACTTAACTTAACTTAACTTAACTTAACTTAACTTAACTTAACTTAACTTAACTTAACTTAACTTAACTTAACTTAACTTAACTTAACTTAACTTAACTTAACTTAACTTAACTTAACTTAACTTAAACTTAACTTAACTTAACTTAACTTAACTTAACTTAACTTAACTTAACTTAAACTTAACTTAACTTAACTTAACTTAACTTAACTTAACTTAACTTAACTTAACTTAACTTAACTTAACTTAACTTAACTTAACTTAACTTAACTTAACTTAACTTAACTTAACTTAACTTAACTTAACTTAACTTAACTTAACTTAACTTAAACTTAACTTAACTTAACTTAACTTAACTTAACTTAACTTAACTTAACTTAACTTAACTTAACTTAACTTAACTTAACTTAACTTAACTTAACTTAACTTAACTTAACTTAACTTAACTTAACTTAACTTAACTTAACTTAACTTAAACTTAACTTAACTTAACTTAACTTAACTTAACTTAACTTAACTTAACTTAACTTAACTTAACTTAACTTAACTTAACTTAAACTTAACTTAACTTAACTTAACTTAACTTAACTTAACTTAACTTAACTTAACTTAACTTAACTTAACTTAACTTAACTTAACTTAACTTAACTTAACTTAACTTAAACTTAACTTAACTTAACTTAACTTAACTTAACTTAACTTAACTTAACTTAACTTAACTTAACTTAACTTAACTTAACTTAACTTAACTTAACTTAACTTAAACTTAACTTAACTTAACTTAACTTAACTTAACTTAACTTAACTTAACTTAACTTAACTTAACTTAACTTAACTTAACTTAACTTAACTTAACTTAACTTAACTTAACTTAACTTAACTTAACTTAACTTAACTTAACTTAACTTAACTTAACTTAACTTAACTTAACTTAACTTAACTTAACTTAACTTAACTTAACTTAACTTAACTTAACTTAACTTAACTTAACTTAACTTAACTTAACTTAACTTAACTTAACTTAACTTAACTTAACTTAACTTAACTTAACTTAACTTAACTTAACTTAACTTAACTTAACTTAACTTAAACTTAACTTAACTTAACTTAACTTAACTTAACTTAACTTAACTTAACTTAACTTAACTTAAACTTAACTTAACTTAACTTAACTTAACTTAACTTAACTTAACTTAACTTAAACTTAACTTAACTTAACTTAACTTAACTTAACTTAACTTAACTTAACTTAAACTTAACTTAACTTAACTTAACTTAACTTAACTTAACTTAACTTAACTTAACTTAACTTAACTTAACTTAACTTAACTTAACTTAACTTAACTTAACTTAACTTAACTTAACTTAACTTAACTTAACTTAACTTAACTTAACTTAACTTAACTTAACTTAACTTAACTTAACTTAACTTAACTTAACTTAACTTAACTTAACTTAACTTAACTTAACTTAACTTAACTTAACTTAACTTAACTTAACTTAACTTAACTTAACTTAACTTAACTTAACTTAACTTAAACTTAACTTAACTTAACTTAACTTAACTTAACTTAACTTAACTTAACTTAACTTAACTTAACTTAACTTAACTTAACTTAACTTAACTTAACTTAACTTAACTTAACTTAACTTAACTTAACTTAACTTAACTTAAACTTAACTTAACTTAACTTAACTTAACTTAACTTAACTTAACTTAACTTAACTTAAACTTAACTTAACTTAACTTAACTTAACTTAACTTAACTTAACTTAACTTAACTTAAACTTAACTTAACTTAACTTAACTTAAACTTAACTTAACTTAACTTAACTTAACTTAACTTAACTTAACTTAACTTAACTTAACTTAACTTAACTTAACTTAACTTAACTTAACTTAACTTAACTTAACTTAACTTAACTTAACTTAACTTAACTTAACTTAACTTAACTTAACTTAACTTAACTTAACTTAACTTAACTTAACTTAACTTAACTTAACTTAACTTAACTTAACTTAACTTAACTTAACTTAACTTAACTTAACTTAACTTAAACTTAACTTAACTTAACTTAACTTAACTTAACTTAACTTAACTTAACTTAACTTAACTTAACTTAACTTAACTTAACTTAACTTAAACTTAACTTAACTTAACTTAACTTAACTTAACTTAACTTAACTTAACTTAACTTAACTTAACTTAACTTAACTTAACTTAACTTAACTTAACTTAACTTAACTTAACTTAACTTAACTTAACTTAACTTAACTTAACTTAACTTAACTTAACTTAACTTAACTTAACTTAACTTAACTTAACTTAACTTAACTTAACTTAACTTAACTTAACTTAACTTAAACTTAACTTAACTTAACTTAACTTAACTTAACTTAACTTAACTTAACTTAACTTAACTTAACTTAACTTAAACTTAACTTAACTTAACTTAACTTAACTTAACTTAACTTAACTTAAACTTAACTTAACTTAACTTAACTTAACTTAACTTAACTTAACTTAACTTAAACTTAACTTAACTTAACTTAACTTAACTTAACTTAACTTAACTTAACTTAACTTAACTTAACTTAACTTAACTTAACTTAACTTAACTTAACTTAACTTAACTTAACTTAACTTAACTTAACTTAACTTAACTTAACTTAACTTAACTTAAACTTAACTTAACTTAACTTAACTTAACTTAACTTAACTTAACTTAACTTAAACTTAACTTAACTTAACTTAACTTAACTTAACTTAACTTAACTTAACTTAACTTAACTTAACTTAACTTAACTTAACTTAACTTAACTTAACTTAACTTAACTTAACTTAACTTAAACTTAACTTAACTTAACTTAACTTAACTTAACTTAACTTAACTTAACTTAACTTAACTTAACTTAACTTAACTTAACTTAACTTAACTTAACTTAACTTAACTTAACTTAACTTAACTTAACTTAACTTAACTTAACTTAACTTAACTTAACTTAACTTAACTTAACTTAACTTAACTTAAACTTAACTTAACTTAACTTAACTTAACTTAACTTAACTTAACTTAACTTAACTTAACTTAACTTAACTTAACTTAACTTAACTTAACTTAACTTAACTTAACTTAAACTTAACTTAACTTAACTTAACTTAAACTTAACTTAACTTAACTTAAACTTAACTTAACTTAACTTAACTTAAACTTAACTTAACTTAACTTAACTTAACTTAACTTAACTTAACTTAACTTAACTTAAACTTAACTTAACTTAACTTAACTTAACTTAACTTAACTTAACTTAACTTAACTTAACTTAACTTAACTTAACTTAACTTAACTTAACTTAACTTAACTTAAACTTAACTTAACTTAACTTAACTTAACTTAACTTAACTTAACTTAACTTAACTTAAACTTAACTTAACTTAACTTAACTTAACTTAACTTAACTTAACTTAACTTAACTTAACTTAACTTAACTTAACACTTAACTTAACTTAACTTAACTTAACTTAACTTAACTTAACTTAACTTAACTTAACTTAACTTAAACTTAACTTAACTTAACTTAACTTAACTTAACTTAACTTAACTTAACTTAACTTAAACTTAACTTAACTTAACTTAACTTAACTTAACTTAACTTAACTTAACTTAACTTAACTTAACTTAACTTAACTTAACTTAACTTAACTTAACTTAACTTAACTTAACTTAACTTAACTTAACTTAACTTAACTTAACTTAACTTAACTTAACTTAACTTAACTTAACTTAACTTAACTTAACTTAACTTAACTTAACTTAACTTAACTTAACTTAACTTAACTTAACTTAACTTAACTTAACTTAACTTAACTTAACTTAACTTAACTTAACTTAACTTAACTTAACTTAACTTAACTTAACTTAACTTAACTTAACTTAACTTAACTTAACTTAACTTAACTTAACTTAAACTTAACTTAACTTAACTTAACTTAACTTAACTTAACTTAAACTTAACTTAACTTAACTTAACTTAACTTAACTTAACTTAACTTAACTTAACTTAACTTAACTTAACTTAACTTAAACTTAACTTAACTTAACTTAACTTAACTTAACTTAACTTAACTTAACTTAACTTAACTTAACTTAACTTAACTTAACTTAACTTAACTTAACTTAACTTAACTTAACTTAACTTAACTTAACTTAACTTAACTTAACTTAACTTAACTTAACTTAACTTAACTTAACTTAACTTAACTTAAACTTAACTTAACTTAACTTAACTTAACTTAACTTAACTTAACTTAACTTAACTTAACTTAACTTAACTTAACTTAACTTAACTTAACTTAACTTAACTTAACTTAACTTAACTTAACTTAACTTAACTTAACTTAACTTAACTTAACTTAACTTAACTTAACTTAACTTAACTTAACTTAACTTAACTTAACTTAACTTAACTTAACTTAACTTAACTTAACTTAACTTAACTTAACTTAACTTAACTTAACTTAACTTAACTTAACTTAACTTAACTTAACTTAACTTAACTTAACTTAACTTAACTTAACTTAACTTAACTTAACTTAACTTAAACTTAACTTAACTTAACTTAACTTAACTTAACTTAACTTAACTTAACTTAACTTAACTTAACTTAACTTAACTTAACTTAACTTAACTTAACTTAACTTAACTTAACTTAACTTAACTTAAACTTAACTTAACTTAACTTAACTTAACTTAACTTAACTTAACTTAACTTAACTTAACTTAACTTAACTTAACTTAACTTAACTTAACTTAACTTAACTTAACTTAACTTAACTTAACTTAACTTAACTTAACTTAACTTAACTTAACTTAACTTAACTTAACTTAACTTAACTTAACTTAACTTAACTTAACTTAACTTAACTTAACTTAACTTAACTTAACTTAACTTAACTTAACTTAACTTAACTTAACTTAACTTAACTTAACTTAAACTTAACTTAACTTAACTTAACTTAACTTAACTTAACTTAACTTAACTTAACTTAACTTAACTTAAACTTAACTTAACTTAACTTAACTTAACTTAACTTAACTTAACTTAACTTAACTTAACTTAACTTAACTTAACTTAACTTAACTTAACTTAACTTAACTTAACTTAACTTAACTTAACTTAACTTAACTTAACTTAAACTTAACTTAACTTAACTTAACTTAACTTAACTTAACTTAACTTAACTTAACTTAACTTAACTTAACTTAACTTAACTTAACTTAACTTAACTTAACTTAACTTAACTTAACTTAACTTAACTTAAACTTAACTTAACTTAACTTAACTTAACTTAACTTAACTTAACTTAACTTAACTTAACTTAACTTAACTTAACTTAACTTAACTTAACTTAAACTTAACTTAACTTAACTTAACTTAACTTAACTTAACTTAACTTAACTTAACTTAACTTAACTTAACTTAACTTAACTTAAACTTAACTTAACTTAACTTAACTTAACTTAACTTAACTTAACTTAACTTAACTTAACTTAACTTAACTTAACTTAACTTAACTTAACTTAACTTAACTTAACTTAACTTAACTTAACTTAACTTAACTTAACTTAACTTAACTTAACTTAACTTAACTTAACTTAACTTAACTTAACTTAACTTAACTTAACTTAACTTAACTTAACTTAACTTAACTTAACTTAACTTAACTTAACTTAACTTAACTTAACTTAACTTAACTTAACTTAACTTAACTTAACTTAACTTAACTTAACTTAAACTTAACTTAACTTAACTTAACTTAACTTAACTTAACTTAACTTAACTTAACTTAACTTAACTTAACTTAACTTAACTTAACTTAACTTAACTTAACTTAACTTAACTTAACTTAACTTAACTTAACTTAACTTAACTTAACTTAACTTAACTTAACTTAACTTAACTTAACTTAACTTAACTTAAACTTAACTTAACTTAACTTAACTTAACTTAACTTAACTTAACTTAACTTAACTTAACTTAACTTAACTTAACTTAAACTTAACTTAACTTAACTTAACTTAACTTAACTTAACTTAACTTAACTTAACTTAACTTAACTTAACTTAACTTAACTTAACTTAACTTAACTTAACTTAACTTAACTTAACTTAACTTAACTTAACTTAACTTAACTTAACTTAACTTAACTTAACTTAACTTAACTTAACTTAAACTTAACTTAACTTAACTTAACTTAACTTAACTTAACTTAACTTAACTTAACTTAACTTAACTTAACTTAACTTAACTTAACTTAACTTAACTTAACTTAACTTAACTTAACTTAACTTAACTTAACTTAACTTAACTTAACTTAACTTAACTTAACTTAACTTAACTTAACTAACTTAACTTAACTTAACTTAACTTAACTTAACTTAACTTAACTTAACTTAACTTAACTTAACTTAACTTAACTTAAACTTAACTTAACTTAACTTAACTTAACTTAACTTAACTTAACTTAACTTAACTTAACTTAACTTAACTTAACTTAACTACTTAACTTAACTTAACTTAACTTAACTTAACTTAACTTAACTTAACTTAACTTAACTTAACTTAACTTAACTTAACTTAACTTAACTTAACTTAACTTAACTTAACTTAACTTAACTTAACATTAACTTAACTTAACTTAACTTAACTTAACTTAACTTAAACTTAACTTAACTTAACTTAACTTAACTTAACTTAACTTAACTTAACTTAACTTAACTTAACTTAACTTAACTTAACTTAACTTAACTTAACTTTAACTTAACTTAACTTAACTTAACTTAACTTAACTTAACTTAACTTAACTTAACTTAACTTAACTTAACTTAACTTAACTTAAACTTAACTTAACTTAACTTAACTTAACTTAACTTAACTTAACTTAACTTAACTTAACTTAACTTAACTTAACTTAACTTAACTTAACTTAACTTAACTTAACTTAACTTAACTTAACTTAACTTAACTTAACTTAACTTAACTTAACTTAACTTAACTTAACTTAACTTAACTTAACTTAACTTAACTTAACTTAACTTAACTTAACTTAACTTAACTTAACTTAAACTTAACTTAACTTAACTTAACTTAACTTAAACTTAACTTAACTTAACTTAACTTAACTTAACTTAACTTAACTTAAACTTAACTTAACTTAACTTAACTTAACTTAACTTAACTTAACTTAACTTAACTTAACTTAACTTAACTTAACTTAACTTAACTTAACTTAACTTAACTTAACTTAACTTAACTTAACTTAACTTAACTTAAACTTAACTTAACTTAACTTAACTTAAACTTAACTTAACTTAACTTAACTTAACTTAACTTAACTTAACTTAACTTAACTTAACTTAACTTAACTTAACTTAACTTAACTTAAACTTAACTTAACTTAACTTAACTTAACTTAACTTAACTTAACTTAACTTAACTTAACTTAACTTAACTTAACTTAACTTAACTTAACTTAACTTAACTTAACTTAAACTTAACTTAACTTAACTTAACTTAACTTAACTTAACTTAACTTAACTTAACTTAACTTAACTTAACTTAACTTAACTTAACTTAACTTAACTTAACTTAACTTAACTTAACTTAACTTAACTTAACTTAACTTAACTTAACTTAACTTAACTTAACTTAACTTAACTTACTTAACTTAAACTTAACTTAACTAACTTAACTTAACTTAACTTATAACTTAACTTAACTTAACTTAACTTACTTAACTTAACTTAAACTATTAACTTAACTTAACTTAACTTAACTTAACTTAACTTAACTTAACTTAACTTAACTTAACTTAACACTTAACTTAACTTAACTTAACTTAACTTAACTTAACTTAACTTAAACTTAACTTAACTTAACTTAACTTAAACTTAACTTAACTTAACTTAACTAACTTAACTTAACTTAACTTAACTTAACTTAACTTAAACTTAACTTAACTTAACTTAACTTAAACTTAACTTAACTTAACTTAACTTAACTAAACTTAACTTAATCTTAACTTAACTTAACTTAACTTAACTTAATACTTAACTTAACTTATTACTTAACTTAACTTAACTTAACTTAAACTTAACTTAACTAACTTAAACTTAACTTAACTTACTTAACTTAGAACCTTAATTAACTTAACTAACTTAACTCTTAACTTAACTAACATTAACTTAACTAACTTAACCTAATTAACTAATTAACTTAACTTAACTTAAC
>JAEMUL010000176.1:0-12835 GCA_034510155.1 Eucriotettix oculatus | reverse complement strand
TCTTTCTCTAGGACGACGTTCATACCATTTATTACGGTTCCCAAGTCTTCTTCTGACTCCCCCTAATACTACTACAATGTCATTGGGAAAGCGTAGGGTTTCTATTTCTTCTCCTTGCAGTATGATTCCTTTTCCATATTCCGTTTTAACTTTCTTCGTCGCCCTTTTATATACACAGACAGCTGCATCATTGGCTTACTCCTTTCTTGATTTTTGTTGTTGTTGTTGTTGTTGTTCTTAAATTATATTTAGTGCTGCCTGTCTTCTGTAGGTAATGCATCAGCCTTCTTTTCCTATATTTCATTCCTGCGTTCCTCAAAATCCTTAATGGTGTGTTTAAGTTCACATTATCAAAGGCTTTTTCTAAATCTACAAACACAATGAACGTAGGCCTGTTTTTTATTCTTATCCTGTCTTATCCTTATCCCCTTCCCACTCTAACAGCCTTTGTTATTCCACTGTTTCCCGAAACTACAATTGGTTTTCCCTCTATTAATCCTCGTATTGAACTCTTTCTCCTCGATCACGTTCATGCCATTTATTATTATGGTTTCCCAGTCTCCTTCTGACTCCCCTAATATCAGCAGCAAACCTTAGGATTTTATTTCTTCTCCTTGCAGCTTGATTCCCTTCCCATGTTCATTGCTAACTTTCTTCATTCCCCGTTCTATATATAAGTTACACAGCATCCTTGTCTTAAAGTTGACAGGGAGCAATGCCGCCATCTTAAGAAACTTTAACTTTTTTTCACTATCAAAACATGTGATTTAGATTTATTGTTGTTGTTTCCATTAATCCTCGATTGAGGAAATAGGATACGTCATACATTAAAAATTAAAAATGAACAAAATAAAGTAAATAATTAAAGACAAATAAATTTAAAATAAATTAGTAAAAGAAAGTGTATATAGACAAAAGTCAATATAAACACAACACAGGGACACACACACACTGGGAAACACAAACAAGCACACACTGAGGAACACGCAATGGAGTTTTAACTACTTGGACCAGGATGGAAACTGTCCTTGCTCCAGCAGCAGCAGCTATATACATGAAACAAACAAACAAAAGAGCAGAAAAAACTGAATAGAAATTTTAAAGATATGTGATGTGCTATTTTATAAGGTTGGCAGCAGCTCATTCAACACTTGCAGCAGGAGGAACCTTGATTTAAATACTAGAAGGACGATTAAGAAAATCCTGTACCACAGAGTAAAACAGCAGCAGCGCCATTTAAAAGAATAGTTTTACTCTGCTTCACCACGAAGCTTTATAACCTCTGGAGGAAGGAAGGAAGGCTGTTGTATAAAATTATCCCCGGGGGTATTGTGAATACTTTTCTGGTGTAGAGAGGGAGAACAAGGGCGATGCTTGTCCGACCTTAGAGCTGAACCTCTGATTTCTAGTCACGCGCGTATTCATGAAACTCGCCGCCATTTGTTTGAAAACAAATTAGTGTTTCGCTTTACAAACTTTAATATTTCATGAATATATACACAGGCTCGGTAAAGTAAGTATTTGCAAACTTTTGAAGAAAGGTTTGCAGCAACTCCGTGATCTAGAATTCGATTCCATACCTGGTAAATGTATAGAATATTGTACACAACCTCAAGTATCTTTATAAATTGTATCTTTACTGTAACTGTGCCGGGAATCAGCATAAAAAGTCCATTTATTAACCTCTGTACTGCGGCGGGATTACCCAGGGTACCCCGGGGTTGTGACGTCATCAGTCAACTTTACTATACACTCAGAAGGAACAGCGAAATATTAAAAGTAACAAATTAATATTAGCTTATTTTATTTTCTTATAAAAATTTAATGAAAAAAATGGAATGTTTTTCCGTATTTCTTTTTTGTGATTTAATTTATCTAAATTAAGTCAGTTACAATCTTCCTGCTCAATAGAAAAGAGTAACAAATTAATATTAGCTTATTTTATTTTCTTATAAAAATTTAATGAAAAAAATGGAATGTTTTTCCGTATTTCTTTTTTGTGATTTAATTTATCTAAATTAAGTCAGTTACAATCTTCCTGCTCAATAGAAAAGAGTAACAAATTAATATTAGCTTATTTTATTTTAATATAAAAATTTAATGAAAAAATTTCATCATGTTTTTCCGTATTTCTTTTTTGTGATTTAATTTATCTAAATTAAGTCAGTTACAATCTTCCTGCTCAATAGAAAAGAGTAACAAATTAATATTAGCTTATTTTATTTTAATATAAAAATTTAACGAAAAAAATTTCATCATGTTTTTCCGTATTTTCTTTATTGTGATTTAATTTATCTAAATTAAGTCAGTTACAATCTTCCTGCTCAATAGAAAAGAGTAACAAATTAATATTAGCTTATTTTATTTTAATATAAAAATTTAATGAAAAAAATTTCATCATGTTTTTCCGTATTTTCTTTTTTGTGATTTAATTTATCTAAATTAAGTCAGTTACAATCTTCCTGCTCAATAGAAAAGAGAATAAAAAGTGTTCATCTTTAATATTTTTTACGTTTTATATCCTTTATTTCAGTTTCGGCGGCCATTTTATTAAATTATTTCTAAAAACCCAAAAAGAGCGTCGCCCATATGTGGATGACGGTGATAGCCAGACATGGCTATAATAATAATATCATTCTAAAGCGCTTGTTTTCTGTGTGGCGTTAAAATTTTCCCTAAAAAAATCACACAGTATTGAGGCTACTCGGAAGGAAGGCCGTACCTTGCAAAAGTCAAAATAGGTACCTTCTGCTCACAAGCCGTCATCATAGATACTGCGCTGACATTTTTAACCAGACGGTATCTGTGTGGAAACAAAAAAATGACTGATTATAATGTTTGTTTTTTTTTCGTGGATAAATGCCAGTCTTAAGACTGAATACCACAACACACACAAAATGCTTTTAAAATTCTCCACGAAAAATATACGTTGAAAAATAAATTAATAATAATAAATAAATAATTTATTATGTTGGTTCACACGTACCTTTGAAGTTAAAATTTTAATCTACGGTAATTTCAGTGCTGAACCTAGAAACTTGGTCATTGGCCTAGAGTAGGATGCGCAGTGACGTCATCCGTGCTACTGCGCACGCATCGTAGTGTAGTCAGACATCATGGCTTCCGCTGTGGTGATTCATGACCCTTACAGTCATCGGGTAAAGCAAAAATAATTTAGTTTTTGTTATTTACGTATACAGACAGGACGGAAGACGAGAATGGTTTGGTGGTGGGGCCGAGTAGGCGGGAAACGTCACCACCGTCTGCAACATTGTTGATGGCCTGGAGTAGATTGTTGCAGGGAGGCTGCAGGAGAGAGACGAAGCAGTGGCAGAACAAGGCGACATGTATATAAAATTTAGTTTCGAGAAAGGAGATTCATTTGGTGGGAGAACAGAAAATAAAAAGAGACAACATTTGATGGTGAAGGAAGGAGAGGCGCTAGAGAATCTTAATATGAAGAAGACGTGACCCAGCAAAGGAACAACCGGCATACGAACAAAAACGACGTCATCAGGCCCTTGTTAACATCCGGTAACGGCAATTTACCTCGGTTTTTCCCCCAACACAAACCATTCTCGTCTGATTCGCGAATTTAATTTTCAACTATATTCGTTGTTCGTCACCCGCGGCGTTGTTCCCTGGAGCAGCAGCCATTTTAGAAGCTGCGTAGATTATTATTTTTGCTTTTACCGACTGAGCTAATGATTAAATTGATATCGTAAATTTATATGTTTTTCCACTATAACTTAATTTGAGTTATATTTCTATTCAAATTAAATACATTATTATTATTGTTCGTTTGATTGTATCAACAATATTTTTGATGGTGTAACCAACGAACACCACACCGCAGAATAATCAATTCTGGGCAATTACATTATGAATTACTTATTTTTTATTACCATTAAGCAAATTGCGTGGTGGTTTTTTTTCCCACCCGCGCTTGGAAGTATTCCGTCATTCGGTCCATCGTTGTCGTCGACGTTGTTGGACTTGGACAAAGCCGCTTTGTCTGTGCCGTAATTATCCGAGGATGTAGCAGCACGTTTCCCTGCAATTAATTAGCGCTGCGTACCTGCAGAGAGATCTCTGGAGTGATATTTCGCAATCTGCACGCAGCACGTGACGCCATTTTTTTTTCGCGACAGTGACTGATGGTGGATGGCGCAATTCCCCCCGGAGGGTTAAATTAACACGAGGCTCTCAGCTATTGCACACGATTATTTCGTCCAAATTCGACGTACTTGTATGTGTATGTGGGGGGGGTGAGGGGAGGGGGAGGGGCAGGAAGATGGCGAACTCCCGAATTTCTGCACGGCACTACGGCCTTGTGTGATCCTTGCCTTCCCTTCACAAGCCTCTCTATTATCCTCATTCTTTTCTCTCCATTCTTCACTTCCATAATCTTCAGGTCCTCCACACCCATCCCGCTCTTGGGTCTTCTTTTTCTTCCTAGTCGAATATAGTCTGCTTTTGAATACTTTTGAGGATATTCTATTGGTAGTAGCCAAACCATTTAGATGGCCCATCCATTGCAGCCTGTTAATATTTCATGTATTGTATTATATCTTTTCCCTTTATAATTTGGTTTAATCTCTTCATTATATCCGATTCTCCCTGTTCCGTGACAGGTCCGCACGTTCTTCTTATTATCTTCCGTTCAAGTTTCCTTAGAGAGCATCTTGGCCCTTTTTTTTCCCCTCAGTGTCCAGGATTCTGCCCAACATGTGTGACCACTGGTGTTTTATATATCTGTATTTTATCTTTCTCGAGTAATATTTTGGATTTAAGAAGTTTTAAGTTTGCAAACTTTGCTTTATTTCCTCCTTGAATTTGGTCTTCTATCGTGATACTCATTTTAGACTCGTTGTCTATAATGTTTCCCAGATATCTAAATTTCGCTACTCCCCTAATCTTTTCTTCCCTCCAATTTGTAGATCCTGTAACGTTCGTTTTGCTTTTGAAGCCTTTATAACCATATATTTTGTTTCCCCTAAAATTCCAAGGACAACTGTTTTAAAGGTTCTGTAATCAGAGAAGAAGGAATATTTGTAAACTGAAAATTGAATGCACCAGATAAAGTAGTCAGAAATGACACTGAGTAATTTTCTGGTAGATGGTGAAGCATTGTCTTCCAGAGACATCTGGTGGCAGGTTTTGAAGAATTCCTAGTTAACAGTGGCTACTCTGCTGTTACTGTAATTTTCTGACTGGACTCCACTTAATTTCCCTTACATATATAACAACCTCAAAACGTGACATGCTCCGGTACAAATTATGTAGGCAAACCCTTATGGCTTCTATTTCTTCTCCTTGCAGATTGATTCCTTGCTCTACACCAGAAAAGTATTCACAATACCCCCGGGGATAATTTTATACAACAGCCTTCCTTCCTTCCTCCAGACTACAAAAGCTTCGTGAAGCAGAGTAAAACTATTCTTTTAAATGGCGCTGCTGCTGTTTTACTCTGTGGTACAGGATTTTCTTAATCGTCCTTCTAGTATTTAAATCAAGGTTCCTGCTGCAAAAAGTGTTGAATGAGCTGCTGCCAACCTTATAAAATAGCACATCACATATCTTAAAATTTCTATTCAGTTTTTTCTGCTCTTTTGTTTGTTTGTTTCATGTATATAGCTGCTGCTGCTGGAGCTACTCCAGAGGGAAGGACAGTTTCCTGGTCCAAGTAGTTAAAACTCCATTGCGTGTTCCTCAGTGTGTGCTTGTTTGTGTTTCCCAGTGTGTGTCCGTGTTGTGTTTATATTGACTTTTGTCTATATACACTTCCTTTTACTAATTTATTTTAAGTTTATTTGTCTTTAATTATGTACTTTATTTTGTTCATTTTTAATTTTTAATGTATGACGTATCCTATTTCCTCAATCGAGGATTAATGGAAACAACAATAAATCTAAATCTAAACTAACTCACCTGTTTCTACACAAATTTGAAATTTATTATTAGTCGCACTGATTTTCTCGTGTCATTCTGATCCATAGCTGATGGATATTTAAGGTTATGTTTTATCCCCGTACCGTCTATACAAGACAGTCAGCGGTAATTAGAATAGAAGGGTAAGGAAAGAAATCAAGACAGGAGTAAGACAAGGATGGAGTCTGTTATATCCAGAACAGGCAGTGGAGAAAGTTAAAACGGAACATACTGCAAGGAGAAGAAACAAAAACCCCTAAGGGTTGCTGATGGTATTGTGGTATTTGGGGAGTCAGAAGAAGAAGAATATTAGGAAATCGTTGCTGAAATTGTTTGTATGGAGCGTGGCGTTAAAGTGGGTGTGAAACGTGGACGATAGGAGTTGGGGAAAGGCAAAGAGTAGAAGCCTGTGAAATGTGGTGCTATAGGAGAATGAGAGAGATGGGTGAGTGGATAGAATCACTAATGAGGAAGTTCTAAGCAGAATAGGGGAGGAGCGGACAATTCGGACGACTTTGAAGGGATAGACTAATTAGCCACCTTTTTGAGACATGAGGGTCTTAGCATTAGAAGCAAAGTAAACAGAAGAGGGAGGCTGAGGATGGAATAAGGTAAGCATATTAGGGAGGATGTCGGATGTGGTACTTCAGTAGTAAGGAAAATGCTTGCGCAGGATAGGTTAGCATGGAGGATTGCATCAGACCAGTCTTAGGACTGAATAGAACAACAACAACAGTGAAAACGGAATATGGAAAGGGAGAAGAAATAAAAACCTTACGCTTTCCCGACGATATTGTAGTATTAGGGGAATCAGAAGAAGACTTGGAAACCATAATAAATGGCATGAACGGAGTCCTGGAGAAAGAGTTCAATATGAGGATTAATAGAGGGAAAACCAAGGTAATGGAGTGTAGTATGGGAAACAGTGGAATAACAAAGGCTGTTAGATTGGGAAGGGATATTTTTGACGGAAGTTAAGGAATTTTGCTACTTCGGAAGCGTAATAACTAGGGATGGTAGAAGTATAGTAGACATAAAGAGTAGGATAGCAACAGGCAAGGAAGAGGGATTTACTTACGGGTAATATAAGTGTGAATATTAGGAAATCGTTGCTTAAAAATGTTTTTTTATGGAGCGTGGCGTAATGTGGGTGCGAAACGTTGACGATAGGAGTTGGGGAAAGGAAAAGAATAGAAGCCTGTGAAATGTGGTGCTGTAGGAGAATGAGATGGATGGGTGGATAGAATCACTAACGAGGAAATTGTAAACATAATAGGGGGGAAGCGAACAATATGGAGGACGTTGACTAAGAGAAGGGATAGATTAATAGGCCACGTTGTAAGACATGAGGGTCTTGTAAAATTAGCATTAGAGGGAAGTGTGTGTGTGGCGGGTAAGAACAGAAGAGGGAGACCAAGGATGAAAGATGCTAAGTAGAATACGGAGGATGGAGGTTGTGCTAGTTATAAGGTAATGAAAAGGCTAGCGCAAGATAGGTTAGCATAGAGGGTTGCATCGAACGAGACTTAGGACTGAATACCACGACAACAACAACAACAACAAGTGCTCGAATCTAAACGACTGGAAGAATTGAGAAGGAAAGTTGAAGCATTAAGCTCTTGGAAAATTTAATTGTTCGGAGGAACGAAAACTATTGTGTTGCTCGTCGTCACAATAAGAGGTAGAGGTTCCTCTGACATTGAATTATTATTTGGGGAAGGGATACAAAGAAACGACTGGGGAACAGGGGAAGGGAAAATTATGGTATCAGTGTTGGCCTCATGCTGGAAAATGCGATATTTGTATATGAATTTCATTTATTTATCACGTCTCTATTTCATTATTTAGTATTTTTAAAATCTTATTATAAATAAATAATATTTTTTTTCAGGTCTTGATTTATTGGTTCGTCACCGCTGTGATGACGTAAATGATGACGTAAAAGTCTTTTTTTTTGACGGGAAAATGTCTTTCATCTTACAAGAGGGGACAGCAGGGCTTTATATATATATACTTTTTTTAATTAATCGTACGGTTTGGAACACTTTTCTTGTAAATATCAGATTCCTTAACACTTACTAAGAGCAAGAAAATTTTTTGAAGCATAAGTATGCCACCATGTATATATATATATATTCTCTCTCTCTCTCTCTCTCTATATATATAATATATATATATATATAATATATATATATATATATTTTTTAATTAATCGTACGGTTTGGAACACTTTTCTTGTAAATATCAGATTCCTTAACACTTACTAAGAGCAAGAAAATTTTTTGAAGCATAAGTATGCCACCATGTATATATATATATATATATATACTTTTTTTAATTAATCGTACGGTTTGGAACACTTTTCTTGTAAATATCAGATTCCTTAACACTTACTAAGAGCAAGAAAATTTTTTGAAGCATAAGTATGCCACCATGTATATATATATATATATACTTTTTTTAATTAATCGTACGGTTTGGAACACTTTTCTTGTAAATATCAGATTCCTTAACACTTACTAAGAGCAAGAAAATTTTTTGAAGCATAAGTACTCTATATATACAGGTTCTACTCGGGTAAACAGCGACGTTTCGACGGCTATCACCGACATCTTCTTCCAGTTCATTTCTAGTCACATTGGAAGTCCTTCCATCGTTGCTGTTCTCCTCGGCGGCCATTTTGTTATATTTATTCACCTTTGCGTATTTTTTAAATTGTGTTACGTTATCGTGACATTTCAGTTTTAAAATCGGGATCGTTTTAATCTATACATGTGCATGCTATATTTGTTTTAAAGACTTCATTTCTAGTTTTCAGGTATTTAACTTCATGCAAAAGGAAGACGGTATTTCTGCGCCGCCGCCATTTTGTCCCGTTTTCCAACAATTTGATGGAAGATGACGGACGGCGGCCATTTTGCCTTTTTCGTGACGTCATTACAACTTATTTTTCTATTAATAAATAGTTTTATCTTACAATTAAATATACAGTAAATGAGTTAAAACAGCCTTTTCGTCAGTTTTTATTTATTTTTTTAAATATTGAACTGTACTACGTTTCGTCTCCCATGTGATGAGACCTCTTCAGGTATACTAGAAAGAAATTTACAACGGATTACATTACGTAATATGTTTAAAACCATATTTTTGAATTTAAAATTTATTTTATAAGATACCACCTAACGTAATCCACTGAAAATGTACCTGAATTATTCTCAAATGAGAGACGAAACGTTGTATAGTTCAAGATTTATAATAAAATAAAATCTGACGAAAATGCTGTTTCAACTCGTTCATTTTTTCTATAATTTTATATTCCTCCTCTTCGGTTTTTCACTCTTCAAATCAAACTGAGGAAAATGTCGGCAGTTAAAAAATAATAATTATATAATTCCGACGTATGATGCATTAATTGTATTTATTATTATTATTCAAAATAGCCGTAAAATACAATTTAATTACTTCATTAAAAATTATATATTTGAGACCAAATTGTTTAGATTCAATTAAACCGACGTCTCGTAGCCATATTTGGGACTTCCTCGGGTGATTTCTTCGAATATTACATTTTTGATGGACTCTACCGAGGACTAATGGAAATAACAACAAGGGCAGCTTCCGAGTAATTTTTTTTTTTGAACAACCGGAACAAAATTCAGTTTCCTTTCGCCAGGAGTGTCCTTTTTAACAATCCCCCTTTTGTGGGAAAGATTCTACGAATTTCTATTCCCCTTTTTTACAGTTAAATTCATTGATAATAGTAAAATAAAACTCGTAATTTACAAATTATTTGGCAGGCGGCAGAGAGCGGCAACGTGGAGGACTTTGGGAGGCTGTTCCTTGCAGAACCCGCGAGACTCGCGGTGAGGGACTCCAGAGGCCGCGCAGCAGCGCACCAAGCGGCCGCCAGGAACAAGCTCAACATCCTCCAGTTCATCGCCGCCCACGGAGGAGGTTCGTCTCAACCCTTGCTCCCCCTTACAATCAAATCACTTTACAACATAAATGTAAATTTAACAAACACTTTTGAATTAAATATTTTCTACAGTAAACGAAAATAGTATCAGAAGCTCAGGGACGGAAATGTCATCTAAAGACCTATAAACAGCTTCAAGTTTTGTTAGTAAAGCAATAAAAAATATAGACAAGAAGGTGATGCCATTAGAAAGGGTTACACTTAATCACCTGTGCTACTAATACAAGTTGTAAAACAACACTGAAAACAAATTGAAGTGAGGGCAAAATTGCAATAATCCTTCCTTCCTGCACGGCACTACAGCCTTGTGTGATCCTTGGCTTCCCTTCACAAGCCTCTCTATTATCCTCATTCTTTTCTCTCCATACTTCACTTCCATAATCTTCAGGTCCTCCACACCCATCCCGCACTTGGGTCTTCTTTTCTTCCTAGTCGAATATAGTCTGCTTTTGAATACTTTTGAGGATATTCTATTTGTAGCCAAACCATTTAGATGGCCCATCCATTGCAGCCTGTTAATATTTCATGTGTTGTATTATATCTTTTCCCTTTATAATTTGGTTTAATCTCTTCATTATATCCGATTCTCCCTGTTCCGTGACAGGTCCGCACGTTCTTCTTATTATCTTCCGTTCAAGTTTCTTTAGAGAGCATCTTGGCCCTTTTTTTTTCTCAGTGTCCAGGATTCTGCCCAACATGTGTGACCACTGGTCATATTAGTGTTTTATATATCTGTATTTTATCTTTCTCGAGTAATATTTTGGTTTTTAGAAGTTTTAAGTTTGCAAACTTTGCTTTATTTCCTCCTTGAATTTGGTCTTCTATCGTGATACTCATTTTAGACTCGTTGTCTATAATGTTTCCCAGATATCTAAATTTCGCTACTCCCCTAAACTTTTCTTCCCTCCAATTTGTAGATCCTGTAACGTTCGTTTTGCTTTTGAAGCCTTTATAACCATATATTTTGTTTCCCCTAAAATTCCAAGGACAACTGTTTTAAAGGTTCTGTAATCAGAGAAGAAGGAATATTTGTAAACTGTAAATTGAATGCACCAGATAAAGTAGTCAGAAATGACACTGAGAGTAATTTCATGAAATAAATCATTTACAAAAAAAAAGTTATATTTGCACCTGAAGACATTTCAAAGGATTGAATTAATCTACTATAAATATTTTTATTGTGTTAAAATGTATTTCCAATTAATTTCGATGACTAGTGTATTAATTTGGAAACTAAGGTAAAAAGTGGTCAAGTTTTCCAGCAATCTAACCTGTGACTGAAGAAAGCTTACCAGGTGAGAGATGTTTCATTCATTCATCATCAAGCCTGGTTGAGTCTCAGCCTGCCTGAGAATGTCATGCCATTGGTTCCTATCATTTGCTTTACTCTTCCAATTCCTGTCCCCGATACTTGTCACATCTCTTTCCACACAATCCAACCATCTGGTTCTTTGCCATCCCACTTTCCTTCTTCCTACTGGATTTTCTGTGAAGATATGTTTTACTGGGTTATGTGGGTCCATCTGGGCCTCATGGCCAGCCCATCTCAACATATTTATTTTTATTTTTCACACGAAGTACAGCTCATAGATCTCAAAATTGAACCTTCTCCTTCACATTCCATTACCAGGTGAGAGATGGGAGTTATAAAGTAAGGCCTTGTACTAGCTCAAATGGTTAGAGCAACTGCACAGTAAGCAGGTTGGTCCCAGGTTCGATTCCTGTGTCTGGTTGACATTTTTCCATTCTTATCTTCTAAATGTAAGAATTTATATGAAACACTTCTTCATACCCAAGTAATATAAAAAATAAAAACATCTTTATGGAAAGAACCGGGACACACACATGAGTCAAGATTCCACACAAGCAAGAAGAAAATCCCACTGTGGTACAGTGACAACTAATTTCGCATCAATATGTTGTCTTTACAATAAATCAGCTTGTACATTCACTCTCCATAATGAGAGTGCAGTTTTGAGCATCTGAAAGGACTATGATAGCCATTTTCTTGGAACGTTAATTATAGTGGTACTTAGGAAGAACACCAACCGTGCTCCAGTGCTCAAAAATCCCATAAATACAGAAGGTTGAAGCATTCTTGAAGCTGGACTCAAAAGCCATCAGAACTAAATTCCTCTAAAACCCATTACAGTTCAATAAATTAAAACCATAATTAAGAAAATGAAAATGACGAGTGCAACGGATTATGTCTACGAAAGTTTTGAAAAGAATGAGTGATGAGCTAGCACAACATCTTACCGTAACACAATATTTACTGATGGTTATTTCTCTCATGAACTGAAAAAATCTCCCTTGTGGCACCTGCATATGAGAAGAAAAGTCCTTTAACTGATCCATCATCATACTGACCCATTGTACTAATGCGAACTGTGTCAAAAGTCTTTGAACATGCCCTCTCAAGTCACAAGGTTCCTGGAGCAGCATAACATTTTAGACAATGAGCAGCATGGTTTCAGAGCTAGGCGGTCCACCAGCATCTGTCTTAACATATTTCACAAAAAATAATGAGTGTGTTACAAGGGAAAAGTCTGATTGTAGCTGATCTGCTTGACTTGAGTAAGTCATTGGACAGAGTCCCCCGTACTATTCTTCTGAAGAAATGGCAATACTTTGGCATTTGAGGCTCTGCCCTTAAATCATTTTAATCTTCATTTAACAGGTAGGCAACAGGCAGTTAAGTGTGGTAGTACTGTATCTAGCTTGCTGACAGTCAATAGTGGTGTCCCACAAGGCTCAGTCTTGGGCCTCTTCTGTTTATAGTCTACTTGGCAGGTATGTGATGTCTCTCAGATAACAATAGTCAAGTACTTAAGTATGCAGATGACATGACCATACTTACAAGAACAATAAGTCCATTAGAAGGAATTGTAAGTGCAAATGAGCCACTTGGTGCATTAAATGATTGGT
>JAEMUL010000175.1:0-12850 GCA_034510155.1 Eucriotettix oculatus | reverse complement strand
CTGTGCTGCTATCCTACTCTAGTGGCAGAATTCCTTAACTTCCGTCAAAAATATCCCTTCCCAATCTAACAGCCTTTGTTATCCCATACTACACTCCATTACCTCGATTCTCCCTCTATTAATCCTCATATTGAACTCTTTCTCCAGGACCACGTTCATGCCATTTATTATGGTTTCCAAGTCTTCTTCTGACTCCTCCTAATATTACAATATCACCGGCGAAGCGAGAGGTTTTTATTTCTTCTCCTTGCAGTATGATTCCTTTCCCATGTTCCGTTTTCACTTTCTTCATCGCCTGTTCTATATAAATATAAGTAAAACAGCATGGGGGGGCGACAGACTATTGCTGCATCATCCTTGTCTCACTCCTTTCTTGATTTCTGCTTTCTTTTCTCGGTCTTCTATTCTAATTACTGCTGCCTTTTGTCTGTAGAGGTTATGTATTAATTAACTATAGTAATTAAATATATATATATATATAACTGTTGATACGATGATGATGTTTTGACACTGTTGTGGTAAATTACGATAAGCGGAGGACCTGCCAAAAAAAATAATGAGGCAGAAGAAATATATTTATATGTAAAAAAATAATTTAAATTTTTTTAAAAAAATCACTTCCCGCTTCCCCTTATACTCCGTCGTATTTTTTTAAGGGAGGAAGACGCGCGTGCGTCTGTCCGGGTTCGTGCCTCGTCGCCGTCTGACTTATTTCTCTCAACACACAGAGGGACGCACAGTGCTGCCTCTCCTGGCCACATGTAGAAATCTGCAAACTTCCGGCTTTCCCAGATCTCGCGCAGAAAACCTTCAGCCACCGGCGGATCCGGAAAAGAGGGGAACGGGGACAACTTAAAGCAATTGCTGACCTTTTACAGACCCTTTATCAATCATTAAAATTTTACTTTTAACGACGTTTCGGCGAGTTCTTCATGTCTTCTTCAGAGGAAAATGTACAAAAAAAAGTAACACTAGGGCCGTGAAATTGAAAAAAAAAATTTTTTAACATATATGGAAACAAAAATTTTACCACAACAGTGTCAAAACATAACAGAAATTTCATCAGAAGTCCATCAACATCGTATCAACAGTTATATATATATATATATATATATTTAATTAATTACTATAGTTAATTAATACATAACCTCTACAGAAGACAGTCAGCAGTAATTAGAATGGAAGACCGAGGAAAGAAAACGGAAATCAAGAAAGGAGTAAGACAAGGATGCAGCAGTCTGTTGCCCAATGCTGTTTAACTCATATATATAGAGAAGAGGCGATGAAGCAAGTTAAAACTGAATATGGAAAAGGAATAATACTGCTGAGGAGGAGAAATAAAAACCCCTACGCTGCGCCGATGATATGATATGATATAAAAGCCGTGAACGAGGTCAAGGTGAAAGAGTTCAACATGATGATTAAGGGAGAAGAAAAAAAAACAGGGTGACGGAGTTTAGTTATGGGAAACAGTGGAATAACAAAGGCTAAAAATGTTGACGGTAGGAGTTGCAGAACAGAAAGGGAAGGAAAAGAACTCTTCGAAATGCGGTGCTGCAGGAGAATGAGATGAGGTGGGATAAGGTTACTAAACCAGGAAGCTGTAAGGAGAATAGGGGGAAAGAGAGAACAGTGTGTGGAGAAAGTTGACCGAGAGAAGGGATAGATTAATAGGTCACGTTTTTAAGACACGAGGAGGGTCTTGCAAATATTAATAATTAGAGTGAAGAAGTTGGTGTTTTTGGGCTAAGAACAGGAGAGGGAGGCCGAGAGGGTGGAATACGCTAAGCGGATTAGGGAGGATGTGGGAAAAAAATATTATACCTGCTTATTTCTCATATTTCGATAGGTTATACAGGGTGTTTCATAAGTAGAACTGTGCGTTTACGAAAATCATGTGTACTCATAGTCTGTGTGTCCAGGTTTTCAAGATTCACGAGGCAAAAAGATCTCGTTGCGTTGCTCTCATGGTCAGTAAACTTCCAGAGGAAGGAACTTGGGGTTTGGGGGGGCGAAGAAAGAATCACAGGAAGAAGATAGGAGGAGGAGGAGAGAGGAGAGAGAGAGAGAGAAGGTAAAATAGATTGGGCGGGGGGGGAGGGGAGAAAATAACGTGACCGGAAGTAGTCGCTGATAACAAAACCGCGGAACAAGGAGTGACTTTCCAGCGACTTCACATGGCTTAGCGGCTTAATGGACCAGCAGACTGCAGCAGCAGCAGCAGCGCGCTCTGTTTTCCTTCCCGCTCTGCTTGCCGCGCGGTGCGGTGTTGCTTTTCTTCTTCACCTTCTTTTCTCCTCCTCGCTGAGTGACTCGGCCAATAGCGTGTAGACAAACCCCGAAACTATATAAAGTCCCCTATATATATATTGTAACATGAATAGTTACATTGAACAATGCAGGCCAGCTTGCGAGTTGCAATTGTTGAGGAACTGACGCAACCCGGGCCAACAATGTGGTCTGGAGGGAGACGTCATGGGATGATGGGATGATGGGAGAAGCAGGTTGTTGTGTCGGCGGGACGACGAGAGAGAGAATTGGCCACGCCCTGCAGATATAAATATTTTTTCATGCTCTGATTGGAATTAAAACTATTAAAATTAACAATTTTTGGTGTTTTTTATGAAAAATACCTGGCGCCCAAAAGGAATTAAGAAATCCTCGAATACGGAGGAACGACGGATCGGCTACAATATATATATATATATATATATGTACGTACGTAGTGTAATGTCACCGATCTTATTTCTCTCAGGTATTCAGTCACCGTTGTTGCTGTGCTGGACGCTTGACCCACGGAAGCTTCACCGTCAATGTTCCTTTAAGAGGGGTCAGGGGCCTCCACAACAAGATGGTGCCACTCTGTTTCCACCACTTGTTGCATTGCTGCTGCTGCTGCTTCTTCTTCTTCTCCTCCTCCCCCTCTTCTCCTCCCTGGTAAACACACTCCTCCTCTTCCCCCCTTCATCGAATTTCTTTTTTGGGGGGGGTTAACAGGCTACATGAGGGGTGATCCTGAAACAGGGCAACTTCCCTTTAATAGCATAGGAAGGGGAATTGAAAATGGTGTGATGTGGAAGGTAGAGCAAAGGTAGCCAAGCAAGGGGTTTAACTAGGCGGCCCCCTGGGCTATGATTAACGTTGTTGTCACGATACAGATCAAGGATCAAGTTCTGGACAGCCCCATATCTGTATAATCTAACGCTCCAAGTCATCAACAAGAAAACTAATGTCATTTTCCTGATTAATTAATGTTAATTAACGTTGTTGTCACCATACAGATAAAGGCTGGTTAACTTGTGGATAACCTCAAATCTGTCTCATATAACGGTCCAAGTCATCAACAAACAAACAAATTTATTTTTTCAGATTAATTAATGTTAATTAACGATTTTGTCACGATACTGATCAAGGATCAAGGCTGGTTAAATTATGGATAACCTCAAATCTGTCTAATCTAATCGTCCAAGTCATCAACAAACAAACTAATGTCATTTTCCTGATTAATTAATGTTAATTAACGTTGTTGTCACGATACAGATCACGGCTGGTTAAGTTGTGGATAACCTCAAATCTGTCTCATATAACGGTCCAAGACATCAACAAACAAACTAATGTCATTTTCCTGATTAATTAATGTTAATTAACGTTTTTGTCACAATACTGATCAAGGATTAAGGCTGGTTAAATTATGGATAACTTCATATCTGTCTAATCTAATCGTCCAAGTCATCAACAAAAAAACTAATGTCATTTTTCTGATTAATTAATGTTAATTAACGTTGTTGTCGCGATACTGATCAAGGCTGGTTAAGTACTGGATAAACTCAAATCTGTATAATCCAACGGTCCAAGTCATCAACAAACAAACTAATGTCATTTTCCTGATTAATTAATGTTAATTAACGTTGTTGTCACGATACAGATCAAGGCTGGTTAAGTTGTGGATAACCTCAAATCTGTCTCATATAACGGTCCAAGTCATCAACAAACAAACAAATTTATTTTTGCTGATTAATTAATGTTAATTAACGTTTTTGTCACAATAATTATCAAGGATCAAGGCTGGTTAAATTATGGATAACCTCAAATCTGTCTAATCTAATCGTCCAAGTCATCAACAAACAAACTAATGTCATTTTTCTGATTAATTAATGTTTTTGTCATGATCAAGAATCAAGGCTGGTTAAGTACTGGATAAACTCAAATCTGTATAATCCAACGGTCCAAGTCATCAACAAACAAACTAATGTATTTTTTTTCTGATTAATTAATGTTATTATCATTATACAGGTGGAGGGTCAAAGGTTGTTAAGTAAAAAATTTAAGTGTGTAGTAGTTAAACATTGCTGTTAAACCACACTCTATGAAGGATGATAAATCTAAATTGGATTTAGAGTTCACGAAAGCCGGCGGATGGGTTAGGATGTTATTTTTAAGCAGGTGATGCTGGCTGAAGGTGAAATAAATTAATTTTTGGGGGGAAGTTTCAAGAAGAAAGAGATACGGACGGAGGGAGAGAGAGTGAGAGACTTTAAGGAATATAAATTAATCAGGCTGGAGCCTGGGAGGAGGCGAGGCCAAGGCAGGGCAGGGCAGGATAATTGCGGATGGAGGAGTTCTCCCAGCGGACCGAACCACCACTCTGCGGCTTCGGACGACAATGCTGCTTGTCGGAGACAATAGGGGGGGCTGCTTGGACGGCTTCTTGAGGCGACTGGACGTCTCCAGCCCCATTATACAGACACGACGACGACGACGACGACGGCAATAATATTAGACAAAAGCCTCGCAGACAAATTATTTCCTTTGTGGCGGGCAGCTGCGCCAATACGCCAGGTAACCACTCGCAGATTCGCTTAACAGCTACGGGAAACCCTTCCTTTCTCTCTCTCTCTCTCTCAGGACAGAAAATAAAGAGACGCCAAGTTCTTCCTCCACCCACCCCACTCGCCAAAAACCCTACGGAAAAAAAGGTCTACAGTGGCAAGGATCTCTATACGGATTTTCTGAAACATTTAGATGAAGAACAGGAAAAAGAAAAACGGATCAGGATAAGTCTTCAGTCATTCGTCTACTGACGAAAATGATCGACTTCAAAATATTCATGAATAAATACATGAAAAAATTTAACTAAGCATTTAATGTATATATATATATATTGCCTGTAAGTAATATTTTAAAAATAAACCATATGTGACGTATTAAACAAATGCTTTATTTCCATTGAAAGTCCCATGTATGGCTAAAAATCGTATGGAAAAAGGTCTACAGTGGCAAGGATCACTATACGGATTTTCTGAAGGAAAGGGAAAAGAATAACGGATCAGACTGAAGTCTTCAGTCATTCGTCTACTGACGAAAATGATAAATTCATAATCCTCAATAATAAATACATGAAAAAAGTAAACTAACCATTTGATATATATATATATATATTGTTTGTGAGTAATATTTTAGAAACAGAGGTTAATATAGTGTTTTCGAATTAGGGTGGATTTATGTCGAAATGGTGGAATGGAATAAAATAAACCATGTGTGACGTATTAAAAAATTGTTTTTATTTTGTTTGTATGGCTAAAAACGGTACGGAAAAAAAGGTCTACAGTGGCAAGGAACTCTAAACGGATTTTCTGAAACTTTTAAATGAAGAACAGGAAAAAGAAAAACGGATCAGGATAAGTCTTCAGTCATCCGTCTACTAAAAAAATGATCAATTCAGAATCTTCAAGAATAAATACATGAAAAAATTAAACTAACCATTTAATGTATATATATTGTCTGTGAGTAATATTTTAGAAACAGAGGCTAATATAGTGTTTTCGAATTAGGGTGCATTGTTGTTTACATGGTGGAATGGAATAAAATAAACCATGTGAGAAGTATTAAAAAATCGTTTTTATTTAATTTTAATGGCTCATGTATGGCTAAAAAAGGTATGTAAAAAAGTTCTAGAGTGGGAAGGAACTGTATACGGATTTTGTAAACATGTAGATGAAGAACAAGAAAAAGAAAAACTGGTCAGGATAAATCTTCAGTTATTCGTCTACTGACAAAAATGATCAATTCAGAATCTTCCAGAATAAATACTTGAAAAAATTGAAGTAAACATTTAAATATATATATATATATATATAGTCTGTTAGTATTATTGTAGAATATAGTGTTTTTAAATTAATGCGAATCGATGTTGAAATTGGGGAATGGAGTAAAATAAACCATATGTGACATATTAAACAAATTCGTTTTCTTCCCCCATTGAAATTCCCATGTATGGCTAAAAATCGTATGGAAAAAGGTCTACAGTGGCAAGGATCTCCATACGGATTTTCCTAAACATTTCGATGAAGAAAAGGGAAAAGAAAGAAAAACGGACAAAAATGATCAATTCAGAATCTTCAAGAATAAATACATCAAAAAAGTAAACAATCCCTTTAAAAAATACATATACATTGTCTGTGTTTACATAAACAGAGGCTAATATAGTGTTTTCGAATTAGGGTGAATCGATGTTGAAATAGTGGAATGAAAAAAAATAAACCATGCGCGACGTATTTAAATAATTCGTTTTTCTTTTATTTGAATGGCTCATGTATGGCTAAAAACGGTACGAAAAAAAATGGGTCTACAGTGGAAAGGATCTGTATACGGATTTTCCTAAATATTTTGGTGAAGAAAAGGGAAAAGAAAGAAAAACGGATCAGGCTAAGTCTTCAGTCATTCGTCTACGGACAAAAATGATCAATTCAGGACCTTCAAGAATAAATACATGAAAAAAAGTAAACTAACCATTTAAATATATAGAGTTTGAGTAATATTATACAAACAGAAGCTAATATAGGGGTTTCGATGTTGAAATGGGGAAATTGAATAAAATAAACAATGTGTGACGTTTTAAAAAAATTGGTTTCCCTTTTAATTGAATGGCCCACGTATTTTGTAAAGGAAAATGTTTTTGCACAGTAAATCGAGACAATTTTAGTCTTTATTCATTTTCTTTGTGTAAGAAGAGGCGTGGGACTGAGGGGATAGGGAACCTCCACAGCCGCTGGGGGGAGAAAGAGGACCTAAGAGGCTTAACACGGCCACAACTACACCAATTTGTAAATTGAAGCATATGTTTCTGATTAATCTCTCTGAGTAGCCGTTGCAAGTCTAGCGATCGTCTCTTTACAAAGGATAACAAACCACCCGTTGTCCTCTTTTTCCACCCTCCGGAGAGGAAAATGTGATGACCGAGGACGTTCCTCCTTCTCCTCCTCCTACTACTGCTGCTGGGTCATACATACGTCATCAACTACGTCACTGACACCTCACAACGTTTCACCAATGATTGGATGAAAGAAAGAGTTAAAATGAGAGAGAGAGGGAGTTAAATGAGAGAGAGAGTTAAAATTAGAGAGACGGAGAGGTAGTTAAAATGAGAAATTGAGGGAGAGTTAAAATGAGAAAAAGACGGAGGGAGAGAGGGACTTTGAGAGAGAGAGAGAGTTAAAATGAGAGAAAGAGTTAAAATGAAAGAAAGAAAGTTAAAATGAGAATGAGAGAGAGTTAAAATGAGAGAATGAGAGTTAATATGAGAGAGACGGAGACGGAGTTAAAATGAGAGAGAAAGAGAGTAAAAATGAGAAAGAGAGAGAAAGAGATTAAAAATGAGAAAGAGAGAGAAATAGAGTAAAAATTGCGGTACTTGTGTCGGATCAAATAAATAATCAGGTACCGAAAGTCAGAAATGGAATAATTTCAAATCGTTTCGCCCCCTAACTTTATGGACATCCTCAGTTCTTTAACTGAAATATTACAAAAATTTTCATGTTGCTCTTTCAACGTCCAGGGCCGAAAATCAACATTTTATTTTTTAATTAATTCAATCAATAATTAAAATTTGTAGTAACAAGAAAATATCTAGAAAATTAAATCGATTAAAATTTTTGAACAATTACAAAGATTATATTTAATGAAAATAAAAAACACGTTTCGTTACACAAATTATCGTGTGTACTTCAGTTGAAGCTGAACCTTGTAGCCAAAAAAGTTTTGTTTTTTACAAATTTGGTTTACCTTTATGCTCATCAGAATATAATATTTGAAGAAAATTGCCTGAAGATGTCCCGAATATTGTGACGAAACGTCGTGTGTAACTTTGTCTACAGTTGGTCGCCAATGTATTCGATCTAATTCTTGGAGGAGGGGGGAAAAAACCCCAGACGTTTTATAAAATTATTTTCGGGGAAATTTTCAAATAAATATCGGTTTTTTTCACTTTAAATACATCCCTCCTTTTTAAGAATAGTCAATTAGTCAGTAATGAATTAAATTTTTTTGACTTTAAAAAAGTTAATAAAGTAATAGACTAATTAACTTTTCCGAGGTTTTTCCGGGGAATTATCTGTTGGAAAATTTCTCGGATTTCCAGCCTTCGACGAAACGTCGTGTGTCAGGTTACTGATCCGAGAATTTTTCCACAAGGTAAATGTAATATTTGTTGACTCGCAATGATAATTAAAGTAAGTTATTAGTAAACAAATATTAAAAAATTAAATAAGCAATTATTTTGTTGCGTTTTTGTTACCATACTGTACAAGTAACATTCTAAATAACCGATTTCTATTTAATTTTGTAAATAAATGGTACCCATTATATTTAAATCAGTCTGAATTAATGATATAAATAAAATAAAGTTTTTAATAATATATTATTTATATTTTTTATACAAATATAATACAACATATTCAAGCAGCTTTCGACAGTTCCTATATTAACCTATACGACACGAGACGCGGAATGATTATATTGCTAAATTTTCAAAATAAAACCTGCTATAAGTGATGATAATTAATAACAGATTAGTAAATTATTAAACCATAACGGGCTTTTAAGATATTGTAAGTGGGGAACAATAAAATTCTATCAAATAAATTTGATCCGTGTGGTTTTCCCAGAGTGATTGACGATCAGTGAAAATGTTTTCCCTCTCACGCTGCAGTGAAGAAGTGTATTTTTTCACTATTAAATAAATGGGATTTTTCGGCCCACCCAGACTGATTGATGATCATCGTAAATGTTTTCCCTTTCAAGTTCTAGGAAGTAGTTTATTTTTCACTATTAATTAAATTGGATCTATTTGTTTTCCCAGACTGATTGATGATCCATTTAAATGTTTTCACTCTCAAGCTTTAGGTAGTAGTTTATTTTCCACTAATTAATTATCTGGATCTATAGGTTTTCCCAGACTGATTGATGATCATTGTAAATGTTTCCGCTCTCAATCTGTAGGAAATTGTTATTTTTCACTATTAAATAAATTGGATCCATTTGTTTTTCCACACTGATTGATGTTCAATTTAAATGTTTTCCCTCTGAAGTTGTAGGAAGTAGTTTATATTTTATTGGTCTCATCAAATGTCAATAATCTGGATGTATAGGTTTTCCCAGACTGATTGATGATCATTGTAAATGTTTTGGCTCTCAATGTGTGGGTAGTAGTTTATTTTCCACTAATTAATAATCTGGATCTTATTTTTTTCTAGACTGATTGATGATCAATTTAAATGTTTTCCCTCTCAAGCTAGTTTATTTTCCACTAATTAATAATCTGGATCTATAGGTTTTCCCAGACTGATTGATGATCATTGTAAATGTTTTCTCTCTCAATCTGTAGGAAGTAGTTATTTTTCACTATTAAATTAAATTGGATCTAATTGTTTTCCCAGACTGATTGATGATCATTGTAAATGTTTTCCCTCTGAAGCTGTAGGAAGTAGTTTATTTTTTATTGATCCCATCAAATGTGACTTGTGTTCGAGGCACACTATAATTGATTTGTGCAGTAGTTGGTAAAGGATTGCTTCATGAGCGTAGGAATTTGGTGGATCTGAGCTCCGTCTCATTCTCCCCGGCGAGTGAGTCCCTGGTGTAATGTGAGTGACTCAAGTGACGTGGGCGTGCATGTGACTGTGAGTGAGGCTTTCAGGAGGTGTTGGTGTCGGTGTTGGTGTTGGTGGCAGCATTGTCCGTTCCTCGCGCTGTCTGTCTGATTGCGCGGAGAACTGGACGCCACAATACGACGACGATTGGCATCGCTTAGCGCCGGAGACGTCTTGGGCGTCGGTAATCCCATCTGTCGTTGCTCAGAGGGGAGAAGGGGGGGGGACGCCGTCGAGGGAAAGGGAACGACGCCAGGGACGAGGAGAGGAGAGGGGAAGGGAAAAGGCAAAAGGGTTAAAACTTGGCACGGGGGGGACGGGGGGAGAAGAAGAAGAGGCGGTCGAGGGGGGAGCTGAGTAGGGAAAGGGGGAGAGCCGCCCTGCAGCTTATAGCATCTTCTTAAATGGAAAAGATTATCCGAGGCGAGTGTCCGATCAATACCAGTAATGCTGCATGCTATTGCGTGGGCGTGCGTGTGTGTGAGAGAGGGAGAGAGAGAGAGAGAAGGACAACGGAGGGACTAAGCCCCTGCTTAATGTCTTCCCTGTACGTAGGTTGCTTCGCTCTCCAGGTTCCAGCAAATCGCAATCCAATGCACAACCAAACAATTCCAACGCAGACACAAGTAACATTTCATGGAGCGAGAGAGAAAAAAATAATAAACTGCGTCACTACAACGTAACAGGGAAAACACTGATCATCAATCAGTCTGGGAAAACCAATGGATTGAATTACTTCAATAGTATTTCAATTTTTCCACCATATACTTCCACTATTATTCAATTTATCACTACATTACTGTAACTTATTATAATTAATTAACATTTTAATTTTTTAATTTGGTTCAATATGATATGAACCTGAAGTCGTCGTGAATATTTGGTATATATATCATTGTTGTTGCGGTATTCAACCCTGGTCTGATGCAACCATATGTGTGCTAACATGTCTACCGCAAGCCTTTTCATTTTCCGTATAACTGCCACATCCCTCATCCTACCAACATATTTAATAAAAATTTGTTAGGCGCTGTTTACGATATTCAGTACGAAAAAAAAAATTTACCCTGTAAAATGTTCAATACTTTACGGAAAGAAAGTACCGAATCATTCGAATTGTGTTTTTAAATCGAAAACGCTGTTGATTTATCCCCAGTTCCTTCCTTCCTCCTCCTCTTCTTCTTCTCTTGTACCGTGGGCCGTGATAGACCGACCAACTGACCGACCGACTGACTGTTTCGTCTCCCTCCCTGCCTCCCTATATCTGTCTCTCTCTTTCTTTCCTTTCCTATTCTGTCTCACTTTCTCTCTATCTTTCTTTCCCTATTCTGTCTCATTTTCTTTCTATCTTTCTAACACTCTTTCTTTCTACCTCTCTCTCTCTCTCTTGCTAATTCACTTTTTTCTAGCTCTCTTTCTTTCTAATATTCTCTCTTTCAAACACTCTCTTTTTAATATCTCCATCCTTCTAACTCTCTCTCTCTCATTTTAACTCTCTCTCTCATTTTAACTCTCTCTCTCTCATTTTAACTGTCTCTCTCTCATTTTAACTGTCTCTCTCTCATTTTAACTGTCTCTCTCTTTCTCATTTTAACTCTCTCTCTCTCATTTTAACCCTCTCTCTCTCTCTCTCTCTTTCTCATTTTTACTCTATTTCTCTCTCTTTCTCATTTTTACTCTCTTTCTCATTTTAACTCTCTTTCTCAGTTTATCTCCCTCTTCGTCTCTCTCATATTAACTCTCTTTCTTTCATTTTAACTTTTTTTCATTCATTTTAACTCTTTCTCTCATTTTAACTCTCCCTCTCTTTCTCATTTTAACTACCTCTCCGTCTCTCTAATTTTAACTCTCTCTCTCTCTCTCATTTTAACTCTCTTTCTTTCATTTTAACTCTCTCTTTCTCATTTTATATCTCTCTCCCTCCCTGTCTTTTTCTCATTTTAACTCTCCCTCTCTTTCTAAATTTAACTACCTCTCCGTCTCTCTCATTTTAACTCTCTTTATCTCTCTCTCATTTTAACTCTCTTTCTTTTATTTTAATTCTCTCTTTCTCATTTTAACTCTCTCTCTCTCTCCCTTTCTCATTTTAACTCTCTCTCTCTCTCTCATTTTAACCCTCTCCACTCTTTCTCAACTCTCTTTCTCCTTTTCTATTAATCTATCAATCTCTCTATATCTCTGAGTATCTTTCTCTCTATATATCTCTTTGTTTAATCTCCCACTAATGATCCGTTTCAGTCAGAAAACTGTATTAGTTGGAAGTAAAAGAAAACTGTTTAGTTATTGTGTTACTGATATCGGCCATCCTCACATTATTATTCCCCCTTTATAACTCTATTATTTTTTTTATTTTTTCCTAGTTAATCTTTCTCTTTCTATTTCCTATTTCCTTCCCCTACCCATTTCTCTACTTCCCTATCTTCCCCTTCTCCCTTCCTCTCAAACCCTATTCTCTTCCCCATCCACCTACAATACACCAACCCACCTCACATCTTCCTCTCAAACTTATAAACCCCCAAACAACACCCACCCCCCCCCCACACCCCACACTCCCCCCCTCCCACACCCTACACCCCAATGACCCACCCAAATACCCCCCAACCCCTTTAAAACTACTTTCAAATTTCTACCCCCCCCCCCCCCCCCCCCCCCCCCCCCCCCCCCCCCCCCCCCCCCCCCCCACTCTCTTCTCACAACTTGTGACACATGCTTCATTGCGCGTATAGTCATCATCTGGTACCTACCCCCCTGTTCCTATGGTTCCTCACCCCCCCCCCCCCCCCCCCCCCCCCCCCCCCCCCCCCCCCCCCCCCCCCCCCCCCCCTTGGCCAGGGCGACACTGAGCCCCCCCCCCCCCCCCCCCCCGTAAGCCGATAATTAGAAGCTGTTGTGTGGTTGTTCCTCCATTGTAACGAGTAATTGGC
>JAEMUL010000174.1:0-12867 GCA_034510155.1 Eucriotettix oculatus | reverse complement strand
TTACCTCCCTTTACAGAGTACCCCTCGAGGAACCGCCCTTAGGCATTACTTCACGAGGGGTGGAATCGCCATGTGCTTATCAGTGTTTCCCAGTGTGTGTGTGTGTGTGTGTGTGACGCGTCATGTGTGTCCATACTGACTTTTGTCTCTATACATTTTCTTTTATTAATTTGTTTTAAGAATATTTGTCTTTAATGATGTACCTTATTTCGTTCATTTTAAATGTTTGACGTATCCTATTTCCTCAATCAAGGAGGATTAATGGAAACAACAATAAATCTAAAAAAAGCTAAATCTTCTTGTAATAATGGGCAATGGTACGCACTTTCTGAATACATTTTGAGAACATCGGCAAATAACAAGCGTTTATGATGTTTAAAAAATGTTGACTGCGTCGTTTGTAACTAGGGTGAAGAGAATCGGTCCAATACAGCACCGAGTACCGTGTGTAAATTAACTTCATCCGCATCCAAATTTTGCAGTCGATTTGAGTGTTGAAGAAAAGGAGTTTCCAACGTTCACTGCTGTGAGAGGATATTTTAAAAAAAAAAATTTCCAAGGTAAAAGAAAAAGACGGGTGAGGACTGTGAGTGTCACGATCCTAGATTGTTCATTCAGGAAAGTGCGAGTTCAGTTTACGCCCCTAGGGTTTCATGCAGGTCCCTTTTCCCCCTTTTTTTTTTATTACGTGACAACACGTGTTATATGCGGCAGCCGAATAATTTAAATGTCTCGTGTGTTATATAACTACAATTGTTATTTCAAAATAAGTGCTGTTATTGTCAACATCAGTATGTGTTGACCACGAAATTATTTCTTTGCTTTCAGGTTCTTCAGTCTGATACAACAGCTACATTTCTTACCTGACTCAACTATATTATATATATACATATATATATATATATATATATATATATATATTATATATATACATATATATATATATATATATATATATATACATTATAATATATATATATATAATATATATATTATATATATATATATATATATTATATATATATATATATCGGCTAGCCGGTCACTGGAAATGTCTTCCTAACTTTCTGATAAAGGGGGGAGAAGGTGCCCTCCGAAAATTCAAGGTATCTACCATCTATGAACCTCAGGTAAGTCATCTTCTTTCTATCTCTCTGTCCTTTCTCCATTAATTGTTTTAATAAACATGACAATGTCATTTCCTGACTCATATATATATTATATATATTATATATATTATGAGATAGGAAATGACAATTGTCATGTTTTAAAACAATTAATGGGGAAAGGACAGAGAGAGATAGAAAGAAGATGACTTACCTGAGGTTCATAGATGGTAGATTTAAATTGTTAAAAGATTTATACCATAACGAATGTGCTGGGTGTGATAAAAGGTTCTCACTGATCTCCAACAACAACAAAAAACGCATCAGGACTCACACCGGTGAGAAACCATACATGTGTGTAGAGTGCGATAAAACATTCGGTCACATGCAACAAGCCTAAGGAATCACACTGGCGAGAAGCCATACGAATGTGTCAAGTGCTACCCTACATTCTCACAATTTGCGAACTTAATTAGACACACGAGGACCCTCGCTGGTGATAAACCATACCACTGCACTGGCTGCAATGAAACATTCTCATACAATGGAAAAATTAAAAGTTCATATCGGGAATCACACCGTGAAAAACCATATAAATGTGGGGAATGTGAGAAAACGTTTTCTCAATCCTCAACATTAAAAAAGCACATGAGAGCTCACGCTAGTGAGAAGCCATACTATTGTGTTCAGTCTGATACATCATTCTCAAATGATGAAAACTTAAAAGTTACTACGAGAAATCACATTGGTGCTGAAAACATGCAGATGTATCAAGGTGTGAGAAATGTTTCTCAAAACTCGTCTTCAAGAAGACATATGAGAACTCACACCGGTGTGAGACCATACAAATGTATCGAGTGCGAGAAATCCTCAAATCTAAGAAATCACACGAGGACTCACGCTGGCGAGAAACTATGCGGATGTGCCGGATGTGGCGAAACATTCTCGCAGCCACCCAAACTCAACAAATCATTCCGGTGCAAGGGTCACAGATAGTGTTTTTTCTATATTAGAAATTAAATAATACGTATTATTTTCTCAATAATTGGGAAAATTATAACATCTTCCAATTTCTTAGAGTTACGTTGTGTCTAAATAAATTTGATTTGAAAAACTTTTGATTTTTACATTTTGGGAAAAAAAAAATACATTCACCATCTTTTGAATGTATTAAATAGTTATTTGAATATATATATTTATTCTACTTGTCTTGAAAATCCTTAATAGCGTCCCACTTTATTATTGAATAATAACAATCGTTAACGTGAAAATGAGTGCTCTTTATTGTTGATATCATTGTGTGCCATCACTATATTTAATATAATATAGTATATATATATATATATATATATATTATATATATATATATGAGAGAGAGAGAGAGAGAGGGAGAGATGAGTAGAGAGGGGGGGGGGAGGGAGGGGGATAAGAGAGAGATTGGAGTGTACCGTTAATAGGTAAATTCAAATAGGATCCTCGAAACTTCTTCCTGTCCATCCTACTGTAAAAACCTCTCACAACGTGGACTGAAAATGTTCAGCATATTTGTTGTGGCAGACACGCGCTCGTGGCTCCAGTGTTGGTTGGCCACACTGCTGATTTCATGGGCCCAGGTTCAAGTCCCCTTACCGCATCTACTCTAAGTTTGTATGTGCGCCCTTCAACACATCCCTTTAATATACAAAAAAATTAGTGTAGATATACTATATATATATATGAACAAGTCTATTGGAAAAAATCTTACATTGTTTTAATGAGAAATGAAGTCCTAAGTTACAGATTAAAATATATTAATTTTTTTTATTTAATCCAATTTGTCTTAAGACACAAGAATACAATTAATGTAATTTTATTCGACCTTGGATATTTTTCTACGTCATTCTCTATACACACAGAAAAAAAGGTGAAGTGCTTCTTCCCACCTAAATATAGGGAGCCATGGTCCTTGATGTTGAAACAGGAGACTTGTAGGAAAACAACATCGGATTTAGTGATTCACAAAAACGGTTGGTAACTCTTTATTTATTTTGAAGTGAAAAATAAATCGACAATAAAAAACAAAGCAGAATCCATCATTACAACAGCACTCATTCATTCGTCGGTGTTCTTGGTGAGTTTCATTCCATTATATTGGCAACGTCGCCGTTCTCTTATTTGTAAGGCTAGGGCGGGGGCAGTGATGACGTCAGTGGCGTGTGAACACACGTCAGTGCTGCACCGACAACTGCCAAGCCTAGAGCACTGCCTCACTTTTCTTGGAGCGTGTGGACAGTGTGTGTCAGTGATGACTGGCCACGTGTTCCCTTCCCCCTCCACCTGCAGTTACGGTTGTCAATTATCGATTGTGAACAACAACAACAACAGTGTGTGTCACAGGGGCTGACTATCGATATTGCGCCATGGTAAACAGTTTGTATTTTGCGTTTTCAATACGCGTGCAGTGTTTGGTTTAGTGTGCGATTGGAGTAAGTGGATCTTTGTTGTGAACAGCGGCGAGTAGTTTGGTTCAGAAAGCATTTAGGATAGAGTTCGTTGTTTGTTGCACCTGTGTATGAGCCTATAAATTTTTAGGTTAACTTTCCAAAAATAATTATTGTCCAGCCTCCAACGGCACAAACTTTAACTAGAAAAACAACTACGCAAAATAATGATGACGTATAGCTATAAACACACTACTTACTATCACACGTGATGGAAAAATAATTCATTTAGTTTTGTTGAGTAATTGACACCTTTAAGGGGAATAAAACAACAAGTAATAGAAACCCGAGGCAATTAAACACTGGAAACCAGCTTCAGAGGAACAGGCGCTGGCTCTTGTTGTTATTATTATAATATAAAGCAATATTAACTAAACAACTGTATCTATAGCACAGTAGCGTGACTTTCCTCCTCCTCATTAGTTACGCCTTTTCTATCACAAATACAAAGTGGTTAGTTCCTGTTTATGGACATTATGCGTCGGGCACAAAGGGAGGGGGGGAAAGATATTCAACTTGATATAAACAATATATAGACACTGTGCGACGTCATCAACATCACAACCTGTGTCGTAAGTTGCCAAGAAATAGCAGGAGAGAAGTGTAAACACGCGTCAGAGTTCTCTGCCCCACGTCCTGTAGCGAGTTGCCAGTGAAGAAGTGAGGGGATGGCAGTGTTATCTCTGCCCACGAGGTGTAAACGGTAGGCAGTGCACAGGCAACCCCTGCCCTGTGTAAACCTAGCTTTATTACAGCTGTGACAAAAGCACCCATTCATTAGTCAGTGTTCTTGGTGAGTTTCATTCCGCAGTGTTGGCAACGTCGTCGTTTTCTTGTTTGTAACACGTTTGTCCTATCCCTCCCCCTCATTTAGAAGTTTATCCAACGCAAAGGTTAGTTTCAACAACTACGAAAACAGCTTCTTATATATATATATCAGCCCCTCACATGTAATTCGCTTGATTCAAGTGCCTCCATGTCTTAATTCTTACTCTTGCAGGTAAAGTGAAGCACAGACAGGAAAGAGCGTTGTTGTTGTCCTGCTGATTAAGGTTGTTGACCCTTGCTCACAAGTTGTATTGTATCCCAAGTGGCAAGTCGATATTAGAAGAGGAATTTGAGTGATGTGAAAGGGAAGTGAGGCAAGGCAGAGAGGGAAAAGGTGAGGAATAATAAACATATTATTATTATTATCTTAGCACCAACTTTGTAAATATTTTTGCTCAAGCAATTGATGCAAACCCAGGTAGAAATATAATAAGACTAATTTCATGGGGCAAGTTGAAATGGGTGATTAAGGGAATTTTCCACAGGGCCATTTCCTCTTGCGGGTTCAACAGTAGCAGTAATTTAAACAGGTGAAATCTTGTTGCTTTTTAAGCTTTCGGTTTGATTGACGTTGTGCAAGACAACTGAAATTGGTTGTTCGTAATAACTCGCATTTCCCTCTCACCTCGCAATGGTGCGACGTTACACATAAAATAAAATATTCGCATCAAAAGCGAACAAACAACTTCTGTTATATTGTTACAAAATGCTTAAACCGTTTTATAATCCGTGGAGAAAACACTGACGAGCGCACACTATATATATATAGGCCTAATGGGTTTAATATTTTTGCCAGTAGTAGTTTTTCCTCGGTGTTGTTGCTGTACCATGGTATGGTTGTAGCTGATTCTGTTGCACCGGTAGCGAGATGGAGAGGATCTGGTGGTGCTTTGGGTTCGCGTCTTGGACAATACAGCAAGCGGGGGCCTGATCGTGACGTCACGGATGAGTTTGATACAGTCTCTCGTCTCAACGTACATGTAATATTTGAAATGGTTGTAATTAATAACAATGAAAACAACAATTTCGGTTGACTTATATGAATACAACACTGATTAAAATTATTTAAGTAAAGTTATTCAACTAACTAATTGAATAGATTGTTTAAATATATATATATATATATATATATATATATATACATAAACACAACACACACACACATCCAGCTCCAAGCAAAGCAACACAGAAAATCAAATAATAATACGTTCAGATCAAAGAGAATATATAACTCCAATTGTTTATCTTCACTGTTTATATTCATTGTAATTTTCACCATTTTGTGGAACTTCAGTATTAATTTCCTTTGTGGTAAACAATTTAACATGAAACAACGTTACAACGGCTTCTGAATCTCGAGACATTCACGATTTCATACAGTTTTTTTTTTGGCTAACGACCGCACCGCTGTACCATTTGTCACTCTCTCTCTCCCTCCCTCCCTCTCTCTCTCTCTCTCTCTCTCTCTGTACTGTCCGTGATGAAAAATTACCGTTAACGACGTTCTCAGTCAAATGCTTGTAATTTTGTAACGGGTTTCCCCTTCATATTTTATATGAAATGATTTTCCAGGACTTAATTGGGAGGGGGGGGGAAATTGAAATTTGGTAATAGATTTTTTTCCCCTCTCGCCCTATACAGCTTAATTAACACATTTGAATGAAGGCCGTCGTTGAAAATTTAGCAGCAGATTTCCCTTCACTTTATGTAGATTTGAAACGATTTTCCAAGGACTCGGATCACGGCGGTTCCGTAACGTCACGTAGGTCCGGAGGAGGATCGTGTAAGCTCCGTGTGGCTAGGAAGGGGGGGGGGACGAGTGAGAGTACCGACACGTGTTCGCTATCTTGAGTAAAATTTGAACCACGAGAAGGAAACACTGCTTGGAATATGTTAACAATGATATTCTTCTGGCGTCACCGGTGCAAAGTCTCGTGCCACGCATTACAGTTGTACGAAACTTCTCTGGGTGTAAAAGCAGCTACGGTACAGTTTATTACTGCCGAACCCCACTACAACCAAGACCCGTCTCCGTCCTCGTGATGGTCATGAGCTCTCTCTCCCTCCCTCTACCGTTCCCCGATATGTCACAGCCTTCGCTCGGCGTAGCAGCCCAAACCAAGTTAATAATGTTGCTTTACAGTTTGATGACTCGATCTTCCCTGCTGAGCCAATTCTGCACCAGCCTTGACTACATTTCTACGCAGCTAACCTGCTTAGCGTTGTAAAGGGTTCTCGTCGTTATTCTATCTCAGCTAATCAAAATGAAAAATTATGGCGCTCAAGGTGATTTTAATAATTAATTATATTTAAACAGATAACATGACTTTATGAAGGTGATCAAATGTACGATGTCTTTCCCGGTGAACGGCAATGTATGCGTAAATTCCTCTCGGGGATCAAAGATTTTACCAGCGACGTTTCGATGGCTCGCTCTGCCGTCATCTTCAGACTGCAGTCATTGAAACGTCACCAATAATCTCTTTGACCCGTTTGGAAACCCGGTAGGAATTTATACAGGCCTCGCATTTCAATTGTCATTACCATCGGCAACCCGTTTCTCTGGACCTGAAGCACACTTTTAAGTTGGAACCGGACTCAGTGGCTCACATTACACGCGCAACCAGGTTTTGACTCCAATCTTGATTGTTCCCTTGTTCTCCACCCCCTGGCTAGGAATGCACCCCTTGCCATGTTGAAAAAAATGAATCTATACAGAATTATATGGATCATCACCATTGTGCGTCCTCATATGAATTGTTAATTTTGTGGATTACAAACGACATCACCTGACTGGAACCCCGGGAACTCTTCGTCCGGCTTAATTTTTGTCGATATTTCATCTCAATTTGACGGAAAGTTCATAAAAATCGATCTTGTCTGATGGTAATCGTCGGCAACAAATTTCTCTAAAGCTTCGTCTCACATCGTTGGCAAGTATTCAGCATATTGCTGCTGCTTGGCATTGTTTATTATCAATTGAAACATCTGAATGTTCTGTGCAACAATCCTTTAATTTCATCATCATCATTCAAGTACCTTTAACTTGGTTGAGATTCCAGTGTCTGTGTGTGTGATTTACTTGAGGAATTAAAACTGTGTATTCAATGTGACATTGACAATTTTTATTAATCTTGTTAAGTAAAATAGCAACCAAGGTAAAAGATGATATAAGGGTAAATATGGGCAATAATAATTGACTTACTTGCAAATAGTAAAAAGGTTGATGGAACCAGTTGTAGAGTTGATAAAACCTTTGGATGAACATTTGATTCAGTAGAAATTTATATTACATTTGTTTTTGTTTTTTAAAATATTTTCACCTAATGGGACATTATTGTATTATGGAAATGAATTGAATAATTTATTCAATGAATGAATTTGTAAGGCTTAATTTAGATTAGTATAATTAATATGTAAGAATTTTTAATGTTAGGGCAAAAAAAAGTATAATGGTCATCAGAGAATAATTTTTTTTCAGATACACTGGCGAGAATCCATACAAAATGTGTTGAGCGTGGTTAATAATTCTCAGATTCCACAACCTTGTGAAGGCAGAAACTTGACAAAAATAAATTATGTGCGACACTGGTGAAAAGCCGTTCAAATGTGTTCAGTGTAATAAGTCATTCTCTCAATCCACAAACCTAACGATTCACATGAGGACTCACACGGGTGAAAAGCCATACAAATGCGTAGAATGCGATCAAGTATTCTCGCAATCATCAAACTTGAGAACACACATGAGGGTTCACACTGGTGAGAAGCCGTACAAATGTGCGGAGTGTAAAGTGGCGTTTTCACACTTGGCAAACTTGACAGTGCACATGAGGACTCACACCGGTAAGAAGCCATACCATTGTGTCGAGTGTGATAAAACATTCTCGCAATCCACAAAATTAGCCATTCATATGAGGACGCACAATGGTGATGATTCTGTTGTGCGCGACAAAACGTTCTCAAGGTTGCCAGGTTTATCAAATCAGATGGGAACACGCGCATACCAATGTTTTGAGTGCGACAAAGTGTTCTATAGATCCTCAAACTTAACCAGCCACATGCGGACTCACACCGGTGAAAAGCCATACAAGTGTGGCCAGTGTGATAAAGCATTCTCACAATCCACAAAATTAACAATTCATATGAGGACCCACACTGGTGAAAAGCCATACAAATGCGCAGAGTGCGGTAAAGTATTCTCAGTTTCCTCGACATTAAGACGTCACATATGGACGCACACCGGTGAGAAACCGTACAAATGTGTCGACTGTGGTAAAGAATTCTCAGATTCCTCAACGTTAAGGAGGCACAAGAGTTCTCACAGCCGAAAAACCATTCCCATGTGTTAAGTGTAACAAAAGGAATTCTCACACCTACCATACCACATTGGAACTTGAAACGGTTATAGGATAATACGAAGATGTTAAATGAATCAACCTGTGTTATTTAATTGGCTTTATTCTGAAATGTTTGGTTTGTAATAAAATATTAACTGTTTTTGTCATGCGCCTTCAGTGATGAAAGAAAATGTGGGCAAATTAGTATTTTCATTCTGAAGCGATGAGTAAATCGATTAAAATATGGTTACAAAAATTAAGTTAAATAAAGGCAGAAGATTTATTTTGTTAATGTTTATAATTTAAACCAAAATTGCAACTTATCTTAAATAAATTTCAAAATAATATACTGTTAAAATAAATGACATTGCATTTGCAAAGGTCAAAAATATAATCGATAAGGATGAACAATAGTAATTGTTATAACAACTCCCCACTACAACTTTATAATTCTTTATGATTTTGATAATAATGGGCGATTGGAAAAAAGTAGTAGGAAAGGGAAGAGAAACATGTGTTGGCCACTTAGGGGTGGGGAGGGAAGGGCGAGTGTGACGTCATACTGCTGCTGCCAACCTCAGCATTGCCAACTTCAGCATTTGCACACTAAGATGAAAAAAAAGAGTAACTGACAACTTTACAGTTTCCTGTGTGAGGAATAATCCCAAGGCAAAATAATAAGATGCACTTTTACTCACTTTTTTGATTTTAAACTTATTAATTTCCTGGTAAACATAGTAATAACACAACAAATTATGTAGTGGGTTTAAAATTACTTTAGCACAACACAAATCTGTAACCAAATTCACTTGCCGTTTTTTATAAAAATGGACCTGCCTTGTCTTATTCTCCATTGGTCCAGCTAGCTCATTATGTTTGCGAGTTTCAAAGATCCATCACATTTATTGCACTTATAATTCGGTTCTATTACCACAGTAGCACTGACTGGACAAAAGGGGCCCGTTTCAACTCTCCCCCACCCCCCCTACTAACCCCCCTCCAGAAAGAAAAACATAATTCAAGAGCGTCATTTCATGGTGAGAAATGATTGTGTTTGTGCTGTAATAGGAGAGGCCAGGCCGTCCGCCATTTTTAATCTAGTGTGCTTCGCAGTATAGAACGTTGAAAGTGTTTCCCTTTTCCGGTCTGATGATTGATTCCATCAGCAACATGGTGGTTTGCCTTGCAGCTGTAAACTGTAGGAATTCTACCCGAAAAAGGATTATTTCGGTTTTTTAAATTTCCTCAGGTGGGAGTCCTTTAGGGTTAAGTGTTGGATCCTATATTTTTCCTAATCTATGTAAACGATCCACCCTAAAATACTAGATTACATTTTCAAATGCCATACTGTTTTGCGACAGATATACGCATCGTAATAAGTAACACGGACACAGTAAACTAAGGCATTAATTAATAATGTATTAAAATCAGCTGCTTGAATGGATTTCTGACAATGGTCTATTACATAATTACAGTAAAATCATTGTTATATATAAGGGTAAATCTGGGTATTATTCATAATTGATTTAAGTGTATATAATCTGAAACTGATGTAATCAATTGTAGGTAGGACTAAATCTGTGGATGAACATTTGATTAAGAATAAATATGTTGTTTCTTTACTTATAATCATTTATATTTCTTATGCAATGCTGTGTTACAATGTATTAGAAATTTAAGTACATAATTTGATTGTCTTGATTCGCATTAGAATATAAAATGTGTAAGAAATTATTGTTGACTTGTTCATGTTTAGGTGACAAAGTTTATAATGGTTTGATTTGATTTCAGATACATCGGGCCAGCAGCAGATACAGGAGTGCTATAGTCCATGTTAAACATATATATATATGTCGAGGTACTCTCCTGAAAAATCACGTAAATGCGCAGAGTGTGGGAAAATGTTCTCACAGTCGTCACACTTAACAACTCACACGAGGAACCACACTGGTGAAAGACCGTACAAATGTGTTGAGTGCGGTAAAGAATTCTCAGATTTCTCAACATTTTGGAAGCACATGAGGACCCACACCAGTGAAAAGCCATACAAATGTGTCGAGTGTGAGGTAGCGTTCACACACTATGCGAGCTTGACGAAACACACGAGGATACACACAGGAGAGAAGCCATATAAATGTATCGAGTGTGGGAAACTATTTTCAGATTCCTCTTCGTTAAAATATCACCATAGGACGCACACCGGTGAAAAGCCATACAGTTGTGTTGAGTGTGATGTAGCATTCAGCCACTCCTCTAACTTGGCGAAACATATGAGGACTCACACTGGAGAGAAGCCATACAAACGTGTATGGTGTGATAAAATGTTCTCTCAAATAGCAAACTTAACAAAACACATGAGCGCTCATGCTCGCGGAAAACCGTACAAATGTGTTGAGTGTGATGAAACATTCCCGGAGTTGACAGTTCATGTGAAGACTCACACCGGTTGGAAACCATACAAATATGTGTCGGATGTGAGAAAACATTCAGGAGAGCCTCACATTGGAACTCGCACCCGGGTGAGAAGCCTTACAAATGTGTCGACTGTGGTGAAGGATCCACACCATAGCGTGAGGAAGGATTCCACACCATACCACAAAACGGCTATAGAGCAATACCAAGCTGTTGATTGCAATCAGCCACTTGAGAGTATCGTGATGACCCACGTGATCAATAAACCTGGTGAACCGTTTTGAAAATATATATCATCACATTAAGCATAAAATCGGTATATTTTTAAAAATGTAAAACATTTTCAATGCCTACCATTATTTCTTGTTAAAATAAAAAAATGATTGTGACATGCTTGATTGTTATTGTTTTTCAAGACACTATGAACTTTGTAAAAAAGGTGATTTCGGTGCCGTTATATATTTGGGCCTATTTTTGTGTAAGGCAATGTAAGAATTAGTATTTTAAGTTTTGTAAAGAATCGAATGTTGCGTTCTCCATAGCAACAAGTTTCCGTAATTGTTTGTTATTAGAAACGAGCAGCAGCGTAATTAATTGTTACATTCATGAATAATAATAATAATACAAATATAATTCTCGGGTTTCAACCGGGGTAAAAGTTTGTAGCGCAGTAGAGAACCCGCATCCAATTTTTTATTATTATTATTTACGGAAACTTAAATAACAAATATTCCAGCACGAGCAAGTCGCTGGCCGTCTTGGCGGCTCGGAATAATAACAAAGGGACTGCGGCTGACATAAAGCAGCTCTGACACCTCCTCGTCACCGGTTTCGGAATTTCCTAATCTGCCTGGGAATTTGGGTGACCGGGTGGCGTGTGTGTGTGTGTGTGTGTTCCCCCCAAATGAAACAAGGGATATATGATTGGAGGATATCCATCCCTGCCACCTTAGTGATAGGTGGCGGATAAGTGAAGACAAGGTTTTAAAGGTGATGGCGAGAGGATATTGGAGGAGAGTGGTGGAGAGATGGACCATGCTTTGATCAGTCCAGGAAGCAGGGAAGAAAGAGGAAAAAGCGGAGTTTCGTCAATTCCGGCAGCACGACTTTGCGCTTCAAGTTCCACAACACGGAAAATAAAGCGAGACTCCTATGAAAACAACTCAGGTTCGTCAATGAACAGAAACTCTGCTACACGTGGGTCAACAACACCCAAACCATTAATACCCTGAGATCTTTAATACAATCCCATTTTAATTAATTATTTTTGCACATAATATATATACACGCACTACCCATACTAAAAATTGTTGTTTACAATTAATAAATGTATATATATTTAAACCCAATTATTAAATTCATTAATTAATATTCCCCCCCCCACCACCACCATCATTTACAAGTATAAAATCATATTCCATAGATCCTACTATAGAGAAGCACAAGCTTCAAGGATGTGGAACGAGTCAGAGATTTTAATACACATAGGAGGTTGCTTTATTAATATTAGAATATACTCTAACTATTGATTACTTTTAACTTATAATAAGATTTTCTTAAGTTCTATACAGGAGTAATACAATTTGTACCTTATATATATATATATATATATATATATATTATATATATATATATAAAATTGATAAATATTTTTACATCCTATACTAAAAAATTAGTGTTCTATTTATTTTTTTTAATTTTTTT